>PVJO010005965.1:0-27020 GCA_004026905.1 Hystrix cristata
GAGGCCTGGAGAAATCAGGAAAGCAGTATCTTCCAAAGAGGCAGAATGTGCACATCATCCCATGGCCAACCCATTCTGTTCCTTACTGCAGAGCTGAATGCTTCACCTAGGGTCATGAGGCCAGCAAGTGTAAAGATTAAATTCAATGAATTTGCTTTAAAACCCACATACCTGCCACAATGAATGGATTCTAGAAATGGCTGTTAAAATTTTCCTTAGGTAAGGAATCTGTAAAAATAAACGAACAAGTAAATTCTAAAGGCCACCACAATGAAGTTTCAATGTAAAGGATCGGGTTCTTAGTGTTTCAAAAGGAGTATTTATAAAAATCCATCTTCCAGTTGGGTGTGGCGTGCACCCCTGTAATCTCGGCTACTTGGAGGGCCTGCAGGACTGCGAGTCTCAGGCCAGCCTGGGCTGGGGATCTAGTTCAGTGGTACAGCACCACTGGGTTCCACTCCTAGGGGCTTTGTTAAAGAAAATCACCTTCCATGACAACGCCAGACAAGTTCACTCACAGGTTCACAAACATCAAAAAAGGGCAGGGAGCGTTCCATGTGTTTCCAGTGCAAAGCAGGTCACTGTGGAGTTGGCACTTTCTGCAGCCTAACATTGTGATCTTTTAGGTCTGGCAGGAACCCAGTGGCAGTTGGATGTTTTCAGTATGCACCTGTTCAGCAACAAGTGCCACTTCCATCGTTAGGGGACACTGAGGACAAGCTTCAAGAGATCCCCAGTCTCACTTACCATATTGAAGCCAAGCAGCTTTTGTAAAAGTCCATTCCAAAGCTGCAGGTCATAGATTTTGTATTCTAAACAGAGTTCTGCCACCAATCTTACTGCCTGAAGCCAAAAAACAAAGCAACAAAAAAATCATAGGTTTGCTTTAAGAAGTAAGTGCAACAACCTCTGGAAGAAGTAGGGCAGCTTAATACAAAATATGCACATAATGTGTAAATGTCCAGTTCCGCATTTCAACGAAGGCTCCTATCTTTCTAATGAAAGAAACAGAGAGTCTTATTTTTCTTTCTTCTCTTCAAAGACAGTTTGCCTGTTGTCCTCATGCCCTTCCTGCCCTGGCCTTTGACTGCCTCAGAGGCTAAGCTCGCTAAGGCGGCTAGGCAGAAGAGGAGTGCTAGTCCTCCCTGCAGGGACAAGCAGGCCTTCACAGACAGTGTCGGAGTGCTCTGTCTTGTTGAAGGTAGTGGATTCAACCCGTGGACTTTAAGGAAGAGAGCATTTTCCAAGTTGCCACAGCCATCTCCCTACCAGGACAGCAGAGAGGGACTTGGGGCAGTGGGCTGTGGGCGACAAAGGGTCTCTCAGGGTCCTAAGGGGTGGCAGGAGCCTGAGTGGACACAGCAGCAGTGCAAAGCCAGCCACCCCACACCTGGAGGACTCTACCTACCATTGGCTCATGGCTGTGGTTCTTCCACAGGCCCTTAATCATTCCTTCTTTAGGACTGTTGCAAAATAGTTCATAGGTGATGGGGATATTCAATGTCTCAAATGACGCCAGAAAAGTTATACATTTCAAATAAGATCTGAAAAACAGGTGTTTACAAGAATCATTCTCATAGGCCATATGTACATATAAAATAAAATAAAAGCCACCACAAGGACATATGAGGTCAGTTTGTTGTTAAATGTCCATTTTGGGATTCTAAATATGTTCACAGAATATAATATTAAATAGGAATCAATTTGAGCAAGATGAAAAAAATTCAGTCTGCAAATGTCACTAAGTAACAATGGGACAAGATGTTCTCGAAGGCCTATTTCCCCTTTGCCAAAATGTCACGGATTGTGAAAGCAACAGAAATAGTTACACAGCTCCTCAAAGGTGGTCTAGTGAATTAAGGGGGCCTACAAGAGATAGTGCCAAACAAAATGATCTGTTTCCTAATTCTTAATACAATTAATCCAATTCTACTTACTTCACTTCTTCAATGGGTTTTCTGAAGAGAGATTCTATAGTTTCCTTGTCAGCCAAGTAGAAGAGACACTGAAGAGCTCGTGTTTTGTGGGCAAAAGTTAACTGACGCATGCCCAGGGTCTGTAAAACCAAAAACAGGCTGAAGGGCTGCACGCTACGTGCTGTAGTTAGGTAAATGAGTTTCAACTTAGGTAACAAAGCAACACCACTGTTTAAGAAATTCAAGTAAAAAAAAAAAGAAAAAAAAATATTCAAGTCAATTTCTACCCTTAAGGAATGCACAGCAGAGAACAGTGGTTTTCAACATGTGGGCCATGGACCGCTGGGAGGACACTCCTGAGACTTCTAGGAAGTGAAGGGTCAAAACCATTTTGGTAACAATGCTAAGATGTTTTTTGCCTTTTACTCTGCTGATGTTGGCACCGACAGGCAAAAGCAGTGGTGGGTGGAACTGCTGGCAGAAGCAGCTGGACCACACCTGTCTTGGTGGCCCTGTATTCACAGGCACGTACTCCCAGCACAGAGAACCAAAGGTGACTTTCACTTGAGTGTTCTTGATGAAGCAGTAAAAATGAGTTTTCGTAAACCTCCACTCTGGATATATAGCATATTACGATGAGTCCACATCTGAATGCATGTGACTATTAATTAATTTCAATGTATGCATTAGCATTCTGTATGATGAAATGGGAAGAACACATAAAGGAAATTGTAGCAGGAGGAAAAACGCTCACCCTGCTGAGCTGGGAGCTATCCAGCCACTTTTCATAAATACCATTTTACTCCAGGAGGCTGTGCTGCCTTAGGGAAAACTGAAAGTGTAGTGTAGCTAGAGGTTAGCGAGTTACTAGAGCCAGAAGCCAGGTTACGCAGGGCCAGTCTGTCTGGTCCCCGACATTAAGAATATCAACTGACCAGTGAGTTAAGAGCCGCCAAGGTACTGACCCCGTGGGAGGGTCAACAGGTGGCCCATCCCACCTGCTAAGCAGACGTCACAGAGGCCAGCACTAAATGGAGCATGATGGAGGCAACGGTCCTTGTTCGCAAACTCTGAATGACTATGTGAGCGCTATCAGAATCATCTGCTCAAGAAGTCAAGCGGGGTAAATATGCAGGGAAAGAATGTCAGCAGAGGTGCCCGCACAGGTTTTGAGTAAGTGCCTGGAGCTTACACTTGTAGCTGATGTCGCAAATACAAATAGCATTCTTGAACTATAATCAGTCGGGCGAGACAGGAGGAGGTACACGACTCTGGAAGAAAAACATTTTAATTACATTTATTTTTAAGTTTAGCGACAGATTACCAAAACAAGAGACATGTGTTTCTGTCCACAGTAAAAGTCATTAGACATCCCAAATGTAGGCCAGAAGAATACAGACCAAGAAGACATTGGCCCAAATGTAGGCCAGAAGAATACAGACATTTATTTTTGCTTCCGCTTTTAAAGAATCCTTGAACTTTTCTTCAGTTCTTGAGAGCAAAAAAGGAGAATATATACATAACAAATGCTCGGCCTCAGCCTCCTAATCTAAAATGGCTGGTCAACTTCTGATCATTTAAATTCTATTTTAAAGATTGGCATCATCCATAACTGTAAAGCACACTGGTGCTACACATGGGAAAGTCTGTTTTAGTAGTACCAGGACCTTGTTAAATGGCACATTTCAACCTCATGCCTAAGGGCTTATGAGATTCTCCCAGGAAGGGGAAGAGGGATCAAGACAGAACAGAGTAGGGGTTGATGGGAGTTTTCAGCTGGAAAAGGCAGAAAATTAGATCTTTGCAAGAAGTGTGCTTTCTTAGATATGTCAGGTTGTCTAGACTTCTAAGGTATGTCGAGATCAATTGATCGATGGATCAATCTCTCTCTTGCACACGCAGTACTGGGACTGAACTCGGAAGCACTAAACCACACCCCCCCAGCAGCTCACTTCCATTTTTTTGTTATTAAATTTTAATATGAGATAGGGTTTCACTAAGTAGCCCAGGGTAGCCTCAAAATTTGCCATCAGCCAGCTGTGGTGGCACATACCTGTAATATCAGCACCCGGAAGGCTGAGGCATGAGGATCACAAATTAGAGCCCAGCCTGGGCAACTTAGTAACATAGGGAGAAGTCATCTCAGAATTATAAAAAAAAGTCTGGCAATACAGATCAGCGTGAGGGTCTTGATGCAAACAACCCACTTGTCATCCTTCTGCTTCAGGTGCCCGAGTAGCTGGCACTGCAAATGAGTGTCACTGTGCCTGGCTAGGAGCTGTCTCTTGCATGCACATGCCCTTAACAGACTAGCAGGATGAAGTGGGAGTGCAGGGGGAAGGTGGGCAGGGAGTGGGTGTGGGGCCAGGTGTGCTCCCAACCAGGAGAGACGGCTTTCTTGGGTTTGTTTGTGCAAGTCTTTTCTCATGATCAGATCTCCAGGCCTGAAGCAGGGTGTGGGCTCTCACAGGCCACTTGGCCTACTTCTGGTCTCAGTCAGCAATGGCAAAAAGCTGGCATACATGCCACCACACCCTCTCCCACGCCTGTGCCAAGCAACATTACTGGATTACTATGTTCTTTCTGATTTGGGCTCAAATATATATTTGGGCTCTCTCTCAAGGGAGCAACCATGAGCAATCAGACATAGCTCATTTGATGAAAGCAATGCACATTTCTTGGTCTCAGTCTTAGGTTAGAAAGATGAAAGGAATCTGGTGGCCTGTAACTGAGCCACCCCAGCTTAGCAGAGTGAAAGCACACAGGGTCCTGGGACCAAAGTCCTAGCTGATAAAAGCATTTTCCTCTGCAGCCCTGATGTTCCCAGCTCACTGAGGGCTCAGAAATTCTTGTCTCTGAGTTTTTCCACTAGAGATACTCATAGCTGTAGATCAATGAATTAATTCTTCTCACAGACTCTGACTCAAGTTATATTCAGAAGGTCTTTTAAAATCCAGCCTCAGGGGCTGGGGCTTCGCTCAGTGGCAGAGTGCTCACCTCACATGCATGAAGACCTTGGTTCAATCCCCAGTACCATTTAGAAAAAAATAAAAATTTAACCTCACAAGTTTACTGATAAGATTTCTACTGAGCATCAAGGTAAAGGCCAGTGTAAGTACAGTAAAAGTGTACCTTCGTAGTGCTTCATCTTCCTGAAGTTCAAATAATTCGGATGGTTTCTTTGAAAACATAAGAAAAGAAAGTCAAAAGCCCGAGTAAACAAAACAAATATTCTTCTTCTCTGGAGCCTGCATTTGTTGGATAACTTTTAAAAGGAAAGGACTCTAGGAAAGTTAGGCAACACGGCAACGACATCTCAAGAAAATAAGTAAGAATAAAAACCTATTGTCATACTACTTACACTATTTGTTTACAAATAGATGAGTGAGTGTGTGTGTGTGTGTGTGTGTGTGTGGTACTAGGGACTGAACCCAGGGCCTCGCACATGCCAGGCACACGTTGTACCTCTGAACTATGGCCTCAGCCCTTTTTAAAATTAATTTTTGTGGAGGGGAATGGGAAAAAAAAAAGAATCAAGATATATCATGTACAGGTACCAATTCCCTATGACGAATGTTATCATTATGTATATCTAAAAGGCACCAATAAAATAAAAAAAGAAAAAGTTGCCCAGGCTGGCCTCCAATTTAGGCTCTTCCTGCCTTGGCCTCCCAGAGCCCTGGGATTATGGGCATGCCCAGATAAAATTCTATTTGGAGACAGTTTTGCTAATTTAGCCCAGGTTCACCTCAGACTTGTGATCCTTCTGCCTCAACTTCCCAAATGGCTGGGATTACAGGTGTGTTGCCACCACAACTGGCTACAAATAGATTTTTTCCAAGGATATCTGCCCAGGTAGATATAGAAGTCATAGAACCTATTTATTAAACTCCAGATGAAAATTCAGAAGACAGTGCAGAAACTTCTGGATTTGGATTGCAAAATCCTATCACAAATTTTAGATGCCAATTACATTATTTCTAAAACATTGACATTAACGTGTCTCCTGGTGGTATTCCCTGAAAAGAACACAACACCCACAAAGCATTCTTGCCCAAAACGCATAACCTAAATGAAATCACAAGAAACATAAGGAAATCCAAAATGAGACATTTTACAGACCAACTGGCCTGCACCCTCCAAATTCTCAGTGTCCCATCAGTGACAACAGATTCAAGTACAAATCACCCAGAGATGCTAAGTCAGTGTGCGTGTGTGTAAGAGGGGAGGAGTTCGAAGAGAAACAGGATGTTGTATTGTCTCAAAATATTTCCCCTACTAACTACAAAAAGAAAAAAGCAACTACACAGTAAAGGGCTGCTGTCACCAAGGCATCTAAATTAATATCAGCTGCAAGGGAAAGAAAACATCATTTGCCTCCAAATTCCTATCCTGAGGTGAACATGACAATCACATATGGAATGTCATGCCAAAAATACATCATCCAAAAATATTTTTAGTGGTACTGTGGCTCGAACCCAGGGAATGCTGAGATACATCTGACAGAGGGCTTTTTGGGAGGCTGAGATGCAAGGATTGCATGTTCAAGCCCAGCCTGGGCAATTCAGTAATTCCTGTCTCAAAATGGAAATAAAAGGCTGAAGATGTAGCTCAGCCTTTCACGTGTCTCATCCTTTTAAAAACTCCAAGTGAAGGGTTGGGGATTTAGCTCAGTGGTGGAGTGCTTGCCTCTCACGTGCAAGGCCCTGGGTTTGTTCTGCACTCTTACAAAAAGCAAAACAAAACAATAAAATCTTAAATCATTAATTGAAGGGTAAAATAGCTTTTTGAAAAACCCAGTATTTAAACAAAAGTAACCATCTCTTTTACCCATCAGGTGACAGAAGGCATAAAGAGGAACAGAAGTCTCCTCTTTGAAGAGTCAGAGTTCTGTGTCCTGAGTGTGGGCTGCGTGATACGTGGTGAGTACAGCCTCCAAGAAGCAGGGCCCTGAGGGCCACCAAGCCACCCAGCAGGACCCGTGAGCACCTACCTCACCAGGTGCCATCTCAGGGCACAGCCATTTTTCCAACAACATGTCCCAGATTTTTTCCAAATTAATTTCATTGACTTCAGCTATTTCTCTAGCTGCTGCATGAATATCTAAGATATCAAAGACACAGAATTTAAGAAAAGAAAAACTTGAGTCAGGCATGGTGTCTCATGCCTGTAATCCCAAAACTTGGGAGAGTGAGGCAGGAGGATCAAGGCCAGCTTGGGCTACATAGTGAGACCCTATTTCAACCTCCCCAACCCCTTCCCCCAAAAAAGAAAAAAAGAAAAAAAAAAACAACCCTCACATTTTTGATATTAGATAAGTGGGAAATCAAAACAATAGTTTTTCCTGAATCAAAAAACAGCCTTGTCCTTACCAGGATAATCGATGCCAGATGAAATCTGCATTCTTTGGTTGATGCTGGGGTGCTCATAGAGGCTGACAATGAGGTGGGCCGGCTTTCCGATCACTCTTAAGTACTCCATGGTGTTCAGCTTGTGGGCTATGAGCACAGCTTCAGTGCCCGAGCGCCGGAACTGGAGATGGAGCTTCTTCAACAGAGCCTGGGCCTTTTCACGTGTCTCGTCCTTTTAAAATTCCAAGTGAAGGGTTGGGGATTTAGCTCAGTGGTAGAGTGCTTGCCTAGCAAGCTCAAGGCCTTGAGTTTGGTCCCCACAACCCCTAGACTTTTGATAAAATAAAGAAGGAAATATTTTTCATGAAGAAAAATGGGTAAGGTGAATCACAAGAAACATAAGGAAAGCCAAAACGAGACAGCTCAGAGTCCCCCTTGCCCACCCCTGGCACCAGCGCAGGAGGAGGAGCTGCCTCGAGCAGGAGCACTGATGGGAAGGAAGAGGCGCCTTGGACTTCGGGTGCAGACAAACCTGAGGAGGGATGTTCTGCAGCCACCTCTCGGCCAAATATAGGCAGAACTTCAAGCTAGACATCTTCAAGGAGCCTGAAAAGATAAAAAGGATTTATAAACAAATTCACGTCCTTCGGAGGCAATGTATGTTAGTCAAATTAGGAAGTACTTTTATGTTTTAAATTTTTCTTTTTTTTAAACTTTTCGGTTTTTTGAGACAGGGTCTCTCTGTAATTCAGGCTGGCCTTGAACTCGCAGCAATCCTCCTACCTCAGCCTTCCAAGTGCTGGGATTACAGCCGTGTACTACCAGGCCTGGCAGGAGGTACTTTTAAATTATAAAAAATGAATATTCAGTAAAAAACCAGTTTAACAGGACAAAAGATACAAAGTGGAAAGTCAAAGTCCACCAAGGTCCCTCTGCAGCTGCCAGGCCTATTCCTTGACTTATATTCCTCCCAGAAGTTTCCTCTGCATGTGTGCAGGGGGTAACACCATCCACTGCTATTCTCACTTTACACCCTAGATATCTTTCCAGATCAGATACACAGCATTCCACACGATGAACACCCTCCACTTTGTTTTTAACCAGGTCTTGACTGATAAGCATTATAAAAAGATAATTATTTTCAATTTTGCTACAACCAAAACTATGGTAGTAAGTCCCTATATATTTGTGCACTTGATTATGTGATAGTATCTACCAGTTCATTGTTCTAAGTACACTCAGATCCTAGAAGTGCACATCAATTTCTACTCCTGCCCACAGGAGTGCCTGTGTCCCTACTGCTGCTTGAGCCACTTGAGTTCTGGAAAACCCAGCAAGCCAAGTGAAGGGGGTGGGTGCATACATTTAAAGATGGTAACACTGCTTCTCTTCAAGTATGCAAGAGGACAAACAAAAAACAACACTGCTGGAGATGGGGTGCAGGTCAGTGGTGGAGTGCTTGCCTAGCCATGTGTGAGTCCCTGGGTTGATGCCCAGTACCAGAGGAAAGAATAAACATAAAAACAAAACAAAACAAAAAAGTGCCAGAGAACCGTCCAAGGCCCAGTGCAAGGAAGACTGCGCACCTTCGGGGATTTCCTGGGCGAGAGTGATGGCGATAGCCACCGCCCACTCTGGGTTGACGATGGACAGCAAGTAGGACTCGATGGTCTGTGTGATCTTAGCTATCTCCTTGTTCATCAGCGCCGAGGACTTGGCTTGTATCAACTTCAGGAGCTTAGGCTTCAGGTTTTTTTCAAAAACATGTTTGGCTGTAGAGACGTAGAGAGTATCTAGAGAGAACTTCAGAGAAAGAGAAAGCAGCGTTAAGAGCCTCCTGGCCAGGGTCAGAACCCATCCAGGACAAAGCAGCCTCATTCAGTCCAAATCTGTTACCTTCATTAATTTGGAGATTAAGAGCAGGGTGGGGAGGGACTCCTCACTGAGCTCTGAAGCTGGAAAGCAAACAAGAAGAGTGTAACTTGATTAGGAAAAAGATTCCTGGCTCTTCAGTAAAATCCCTAAGAAGTTAGTGAACATACAGAGAATCTTCCAGAAGTTCTGTGCCGTGCCAAACAGTATGAGGTGAAAAGGCAGCCTCATCTGGGCCGCAGGCGGCAGGGTGATGACATGCTCCAACATGTACTGATATTCTAGGTCCACGGGAGGGGAAATTCTTTTGTATGACTCCAGATGTTTCAGAAGACTCAATGCCTGCATTAAAACAGGAAAGTATTTTCCTTAAGCGTAACTATCCACACTGCCTCAAAATCACCTACTCTAGGCCTTCATGGGATTCCATTCCTCACTTCGTCTCCTTTTCACAAAGATTAACAAAACCATTTCTTGTTTTCCTTGGAGTGCTATCCTTCTAAAACCATAAATTGTACGATCATTGAAGAAATCATACCAGCAGAAACCAACGGTATCTTGTTAATGTAGGATTTTGTACACGAGCCTGGTAGTTCTTGACCAGGCTCTCTAAATGCTTTGCGATACACTTCAAAAATACTCAATTTCATTTTAGTTATTTTTAATTAATTTTCTCTTTTTTGGTGATTGAACCCAGGACCTCTGCACTAAGCTGCACCCCCACTCCTTTTTCATTTTGAGACAAGGCTTCACCAAGTCACTAAGTCACCCAGGCTGGGCTCAAACTTGTGATCCTCCTGATTCAGCCTCCCAGAGTGCTGGAATTACGAATGTATGCTACCTCACCTCGTTTAACTACTTATTTCTGAGACAAAGACTCTCTATGTTGGTCAGGGTGCCCTCTGAACCCTTCAGCTCGGAACCCCCATCCTTCTGCCTCAGCCTCCTGATAAGCTTTGACTACAGACTTGTGGCACCAGGCTGAGCTTGATTTTATTTTATTTTATTTTATTTTTTTGGTGCTGGGGATCAAACTCAGGATCTTATGCTTATAAGGCAAGCACTCTAACCACTGAGCTAAATCTCCAGCCCGATTTTGTTTTAAATGTAGAGGTTATAAATCTAATTCTCTGTACTTCTTATCCATTTTATGCTTTTATTTTCTATTTGGAGGTTTATATAACCTTTTGAATTAACCCATTTTCTTTTATTTTTAGGACCAAAACTCAAAAATGATTAAGACGTTAATGAAAGGGGTTAAGAATGTAGCTCAGTGGCAGAGTGCTTACCTAGCATGCATGAGGTGAAGGTTCAAACCCTAATGCCGCCCCCCAAAAAAGTTAATGAAGTGTGACGGCACAAGGCTGTAATCCCAGCCCTCTGGAACTGAGGCAGGAGGATCACCTCGAGTTAAAGGCCAGCCTGGGCTACATAGTAAGTTCAAAACCAGCCTGAACTACATATTGAGACCCTGTCTCAAGAAAACACAAACAAGTTAATGAAAGTACTAGATGGAATGGGTGTCATGGACTCACCCACTAGTACCCACAGCGAAATGAGTCCCATGTCCTTTGGGGTTAGGTGGCAAATAATGTTGCCTTAATTCTTTAATTAGTTCTTCAGTGACCTCTTACTCACGGATAGCAGATTTAAATCATGTCAATATAGCAAAAATAGGACAAGGATAAATGATAAAATATGGACAGCACAAAAATCTTTTCACTATTAGATGCCTTTAAAAGAAAAAATATCTCTAGATGCAGAGTTTGAGAGGCAGAGTTTAAAGGGGGCTGAAAGTATAATCCAGAGATATCAGACAACTGTAATATTACCCAGGATATAAGCAAAAGCATAAAGATGATTTTTAAATCCTTAACATATTTGTCATACCTGATTAATATTAATATTGGTTATCTTTTCGTCGGCTCTTTCTATAACTTTCAGGACAACTTCAATCATTTCATAGTCATAGGGATCCAACTGTAAAAAAACAAAAATGTATCAAAACTTGAAAAGATACTGAGCCAGGTGTGGTGGCACACCTCTGTAATCCCAGCACTTGGGAGGCTAAGGCAGGAGGATCACCTCAAATTCAAGGCCAGCCTGAGCTACACAGTGAATTCTAGGCCAGCCCAACCTACATAGTGAGACCCTGTTTCAAAACACAAAACAAAACAAAGATACTGCCATACTGATAGTTTTATTCAGTAATGTTCACTGGCACAGACTACAAATGTAAAATCTCAGTGCACTACTCTTAGATTATATTTTCTTTTTCTTTTTTTTTTATTTTAAACCAAGAACATGTATTGGTACATTCTACACACAATGGTCACATTCATTACATTTATTCTGTACCTATACTCTTAGATTATATTTTCTTAAAAAATAAACTAAAATTTTCTCATCTCTAAAATTATACTGTAATAAATATACATGCTTAAAATGTCTTGAAATCAACTAAAAAAGTCAATACTGTTTTAATAAAGATGTTTTTATGGTACCAACTACATAAAAAGAATAAACATATGGTCAAAATTTCATAATTTTATAAAGTTTTGAAATTAAAGTTCCATTTTTTCTGTTTATGATGACACAAAGAAACTGACTTTTCCTTGAAAGTGACTTAATTACAATGTGGATCTTCATACAGAACTTCCTCAAAGAATTGTTTTAGCTCTAACTATATGCTATAATACAAGAATTAATTGGGTGCTATCTACATCTACTTACAGAAAGAAAGGGAGCATTTTTTTTGTTCTTTGTTTCTGCCTACTCACCAATACTTTTTTCTCTTTCTTGAAATGCCAACTAAGTTACAAAGTGGGAAGATGATCTATTGTACCCAGACAATTTGAGCATGTCTATGTAATTTTTGGCCAAAGATACAAAACTGAAAATTTTCTTACACTCTCATAATCTTATTTCCCCTGTCATCCACCTTCATTCTCCCATCAAACTATCCCTTGATGTAAAGAACCTGGGTTCAAGCCCTGATATTGCAAAAAAAAAAAAAAAAAAAAAGGAAAATAATAGTGTATAATATGGTATAAATAGTAATAAAATTTACAAACAGTTTAAATGTCCATCCATTACAGACTGGTTAAATATAGTATGGTTTATCCATATGGTAGAATAAATAAGTAAATAGTCGCTATACTAAAGGATAATATATTTAAATAGAATAGTCACTAAACCAAATTATTAACATTTTATCCCTAGGAACGTAAAATATCTACTCTAGAGAGTAGATAAAGGGGGGAGAATGAGGGAAGGGGGAGAAAAGAATTAAGATGTGTTAGGTACATGTTCCAACTCCTCACAATGAATGTAATCATTACATACTACGAACATAATAAAATTTTTTTGTGTGTGTGCTGGGAATCAAACTCGGGGCCTTGTGCTAGCTAGGCAAGCACTGGAACCACTGAGCTAAATCCCCAGCCAATAAAAATTTTTTTAAAAAGTAGAATATAGAGAAATTTCTCTTTGATTTACACTTCTCTCTCTAGCCTGATCCTTTTTAAAGAATGTGTGCTGGTTTTAAAAATCTGGGAAGGAAATGCTATTTCCATTTTTTAAAAAGGCAAGATAGGAAAACTGCTGTATTAAAGTATATTAACAACGCAAGATTCTAGGGATTGAGGATTTAGCTCAGTGGTAGAGCACTTGCCTAGTGAGCAGAAGGCCCTGAGTTCAATCTCCAGCATCGAAGAAACCCCAAAAGACAAAAAACCCCACAGGATTCTAAAATTTCTTTTTTTTTTTTTTTTTTTTTTTTGTGCCAAGGATCAAACTCAGGGCCTTGTGCTTCCTAGGCAAGCACTCAGCACTCTAACCAGTGAGCTAAATCCTCAGCCCTGATTTCATTATTTTTAAATTTGTAAGAATAAAGACCTGAAGCATCCAGTTACTGCAGGTATGTAATTAATTGAGGTGAGAGTGACCTTTGTGGTGACCCCCCCACCTACCTTGCGTAGTATCCCACTGAGGCTGATGACCAGATCCTTTGTGCTCGTCAGTAAGGGAACCATTTCGACAGCTTTGGCCAAGAGTCTGGAATGCTGCTGCTTTGCAGGTGCTGGGTTTACATCTCCCTCATTCTGGCTGACACTGGTGTTATGCAGCAGTGTTTCGATGAATAGCTGAAGAGCCGCATCACAGTCCAGCTGAAATGTGCTAAAAGAAGCAGTCAGTCACACAGCAGTCTGCAGAAACACAAGCATTTCCAGGTAACGGTTCTGACAGGCAACTCAGGTGTGCATTTCTGTCAGGGAGCTTTAACCTTCTGTTACAGTTTGTGCCTAGATGTCCCCTCAAAGCCTTATGCGGTCACAGATGGGGCTTTTTCAGAGATGGCCAGAGGGTGTAATGCTGGGATTGACAGCGTGTGATCACTAAATCCATCCACTGATTGGTCAGGCACCACCCTAATCCCAGCAGCCTGGCTAAGATATAAGCGGCCGAAGGAAGCTGTTTAGGTCTCCTTGCTTACCTTGCTGCCTTCTACCTTGTAGCCAACTGATTATGGACTGAAACCTCTATAAACTGTGAGCTAAATAAACCTTTCTTCCCTTAACTTTGGGTGTTGGGTATTTTGTCTCAGCAATGAGAGAAAAGTAACTAAGACGACATCTTATTGTCCAGCTTTGGAATCAGATAAATGACACATCGTCAAAGCTAACTATCTCAGATACTATTTTTAGTGTGTATGTAAACTGGTACACTACTGGAGGGAAATATGGAATAAAACTGAACATATCTCTTTTACTATAGTAACTCCACTTTTACAAACTTCACACACACAGTAGAGACACAAAGAAGGAGGTCCACTGCAGCAAATGCTTGTGATGATTCAAATCTGGAAGCAAGGCACCCATCGTCCTTCAGGGGCTGGTTCAATCATGTATCCACGTGAAGGAATATTTGGAGTGCAATAGACTTCTAGATAAATTTTATAATGTGTATGCCAGCACATGTGTATAATTAAAAAAAAAAAAGGCCAAGCATGATGGTGCACACCTATAATCCTGGCACTCTGGAGGCTGAGTCAGGAGGATCACAGTTCGAGCTAAACCTTGGCAACTTAGCAAGACCCTGTCTCAAAATAAAATGGGGCTGGAGATGTAGCTCAGTGCAAAGGCCCTGGGTTCGATTCCCAGTACTGCAAAAACAAAACAAAAATAAAAACAAAACAAAATTTATAAAAACTCATTGTAGTTATACAGTTTGTCACTATCCAGAGTTTCAGAGCTCTAGCAGGAATCTTGGAATGATTTCCCTGTGGATAATGGGGCACTATGGCACTCAGAAGAATATCCTCAAACTTTTCTGATCACAGAGATCATCTGGAGCTCCTACGAAAGATCTGAGATTCACGGGCTGTAGTCCAGACAGCTGAGTCAGTACTGCCAGGAAGATGGCCAGAACTCTGTATTTTTAGTGAAGTGCCCTCTTCTCATGAGGCAAGTCTGGGAAACATGAAGTAGTGAATTTAAAAGGTGATATCAGAGCCTGCGGATTTAGCTTAGTGGTTAGAGTCCTTGCCTAGCAAGCAGAAGGCCCCGAGTTCGAACTCCGGCACCAAAAACCCCCCCCAAAAATAAAAAACCAAACAAATAAAAGGTGACATCATAAGAGCATTGAATCTGGCATAGAATTTACCCAGTCAGGGCTGGTAAAACATCAATCAGATCTGTGGGCCACATGTGATGATCATCTTGATTTCCATGTTCTCACAAGAAGGGTTAGCAGCTGGTTAAGATAACAGCAAAACCACCACTGAAACTTAAAGCGTTACCTGCAATATTCCAGAATGAGGCTTGTGTCCATATCTATATTCTCCACAAGTGCTTTAATGAGGTCTTTCTTGGCGAGAAAATGTTGCCTGAAAACCGGTTGAAAAGAAATCTAGAAATAAAAAGAGCAAAAGGAAAAAACCTCTCTGAACTGAAATGTTTCACCGATAAGGGTCACATTATGACTTGCATTTTTACTCTGCTTTTTTTTTTTGCCCTTCTAAAGAAACATTTTTTATAGCTCCTCCAACTTTTCATCATGCTACCCACCCAACCAGCCATTGTTCTGGGATTTGACATCCCCAGCTTTAGGTTCAGAAAACCCTTCTTAGCTGCCTTTACCTTTTTTTGTGCCTGCGTCAGGAAAGTTCAGTTACTAACATCAGTGGAACACCAGCTCCATTACTGTGTAGCAATTAGGTTCCAAAACACATACAGTAGCTTTCTTTTTTTTTTTTTTTTTTTGGTGCTGGGGATACAGTAGCATTTCTGCAGTGATTACTTCCCTGCTAAATAAACTCCTTGCAAATACATTGTTTTACATTTTTGGTAAAAAAATAAAATTTTACCTGTTCTCTTGGAACGTCAAAAAGAAAGGCCATTTACTCTTTTCCCTACTAGAAGCTCTTAAAGCATGGTATGCCTATGTATACTCTTTAATTTTATCTTTAACCAGCTGGGCATGGTGGTGCATAACAGTAATCCCAGCACTCTGGAAGGCTGAGGCAAGAGGATTTCAAATTTGAGCCCAGCCTGGGCAACTTAACAAGACTCTATGTCAAAGTAAAAATTAAAAAAAGGGCTGGGGATGTAGTTTAGTGCCACAGTCTGAAATCCAATCCCCAATACTGCAAAAGAAGGGAGAAAAATCAATCAGTCTGTCTGGCTAATTATCCATCTATCTTTAACCAAGCCAGGTAGGATGACACATGTCTGTCGCCCCAGCTACTTGGGAGGCTGGAATGTGAGGAGTTTGAGACAGCTTGGGAAACACAGTCAGTCCACATCTCAAAAAACAAAACAAACCAGTTGTGGTGGCGCATGCCTATAATTCCAGTACTCTAGAGGCTGAGGCAGGAGGATCACTGCAAGCTCAAGGCCAGCCTGGGCTACATAGTGAGTTCAAAACCAGCCTAAATGACAGAAAGACTCTTCCTCAAAAAAACAAAACAAAACACAAACAAACCTTCAACCCAATAACAGAAGCAGACAACTAAAGTATGGGGCTAAAGGTTATGGCTGCAAGTGGCTAAATGTCAATTAGTTCTAGGTATATACCTATAAATTAAAAAGTTAAGCAGACAATAATATCAGGCTCTTTTTAACTTCCTTAAAAATATATAAAGAAGTGGGGTTGGGGATTTAGCTCAAAGCCCCTGAGTTCGATCCCCAAAATCACCCCCCATCCAAAGGAAAATGAGGCAAAAGGTCATGTCTTTGTGTGCTTAATATAACTAAAATTTACGAGGCAGTACATACACATTCTCTCCCAAAAGTAAAGGGCAATGAGATTTTTGTTTTAAATTTCCCAACTGTGTAATTATCAGGATGGATGAGACATCGTAGCAATGCAAATACTTACACCAAGTTTACCGAGACGAACACCCCACTGGGCATCAGTACTCAGTTCATGGAACTGAAGCCCTACTTCGATTTCCTGATAGAGACTGGCCAGCTGAGCACCCACCAAAGATATTGCCTAAAAAATTAAAATAGGATTAAAAGTCCATGGTCAATAGAATAAGTTCCTCTAACATGTAAAGTTGAACTCAGCAACAAAAATCATAACCTTGAGCTAAGGATGTGGTAAAGTATATGCTTAGTGTGTGTGAGGCCCTAGGTGCAAACCCCGGCACCCTCTCCCCATTATAACTGTTTCTGTGATAAGAAGGTAAAATATTACACATTGCTTTGTACCTAGCTATTGCTTCTTACACAATATTTAGATAATTCAGCTCATTGTATGATGCCATAAATTTAGTCTGGCTTTCCTTTATGAGTAAGGTCAAATATTTATTTATCCTATAAGCAAAATTCCTACACAAGGTCAATTTTAAAACAAACAACTTCCAAGAAAAGTTTTCTATCCCTTACATTTGTCCCACAGAAACAAACAAATGACAGTGACAACAAAAACAGCCTCATGGGTCTACAGTTTTAAAATCCACTAGAATAAGTGTAAGGTGTGAGGCTGCATACAGATTTTAAGGAATAAAAGGCATCTTAATTCCTTGAATCAAGCTATGCTTGTGACTTGTATCCACTCACCAAGCTAAAGTCGGTGGAATCATGTGAGTTACATTTCTTCTAAATATGTCATACATGCTAGTAAACTCACTTTAATTTCTTCCTCTAAACCTTCAAGATGTCAAGAATACAAAGTGTGTTTGCTTAGGACATACCAGAATTTTGTCATAATTCTGCCATGCTTTATCTACGAGATTCCAGAGGTTTTCAAACACGTCTTTTTGAGGTAAGAGAGTGCAATAACCCAAGGCCAGATCGAGATCCACTACACGACAATTAAATACCTAGAGGAAGAAAGCATCAAAAAGAAGCAAATTCTTCACAATCCAAACAGAATTAAGGATATTAGGCACATCTGTCACCAAACTGACTTATAGACCGTATGAAAGAACAAGTGTTTCAAGAAGTTTTTTTGTTTTACACAGGGTCTTGCTAAATTGCCCAGGTTTGCTTTGAACTTGTGACTCTCCTGTCTCAGCCTCCTGAGAAGCTAGGATTACAAGTGGAGAAAAGGGAAATTTTATACACTGTTGGAGGGAATGTAGGTTATAAGCATTACGAAAAACAGTATGGAAGTTTCTCAAAAATTAAAAATAGAACTACCACATGATCCAGCAATCTCACTTTTGAGTATATATCCAAAGGAATTGAAATTAGGGTCTTTTTTTTTTGAGGCAGGGTCTCCACTGTAGCCCAGCCTGGCCTCGAACTAGTGGCAATCCTCCTGCCTCAGCCTCCCAAGTCCTGGGATTATAGGCATGTGCCACCACACTCAGTGAAATTGGGGTCTTGAAAAGATGTTTGCACACCCATGTTCACTGAAGCATTATTCACAACAGCCAAGAAATAGAAACAACCACATCTTCATCAATGGCCAAATATAAAAAGAAAAAATGGTATAAACATAATAAAATATTCTTAAAAAAGAAAATCTTATTGACCTGGTGGGGCATGCCTATAATCCCAGCTACCTAGACACCTGAGGCAGGAGAATCCAAACTCAAGGTCTGCTTAGGTAACGGAGCAAGACCCTGACTCAAAATAAAATAGAACTGAGCACTTGGGAGGCTGAAGCAGGAGGACTGCTGAGAGTTCAAGGCCAGCTTGAACTACAGAGCAAGACCCTGTCTCAAAAAATAAAGAAAAAACAAAAGAAAAAGGGCTGGGACTATATCCATGGTAAAGTGCTTGCCTAACATTTATGAGGCCCTATGTTCAAGCCACAGGACCTCACTCCCCAAAATATACTCTAAATGTCAAATGTAAATCATGGTAACTACAGGGAACAATCCTTAATGTTATACCCAACATTTGCTAAAAGGGCAGACTATTAAGAGTTTTCATTACACACACAAAGGTGACCATGTGGGGATAAGTTCACAATGTACTCTCAAAGTATCAAGTTGTAGACCATAAATATACACAACTGAAAAAAGGAAATAACAAGCGAAGACCCTGGAACTCTTGTGCACTAGTGGGACTGTAAAATGGTGCAACCGCTATGGAAAACAGTATGGAAGTTCCTCAAAGAAACTGAAAAATAGAATTACCATATGATCCAGCAAGCAGTCCCACTTCTGGGTATACATCCAAAAGAACTGAAAGCAGAATCTCAAAAGACACTTGCAGACCATGTTTATAGTAGCACTACTCACATTGCCAAGAAGTGGAAGCAACCCATGTGTTCACCAGTAGATGAATGGAGAAATGAAATGTGGCATATACAAACCGTTAAATATTATTCAGCCTGAAGAAAGAAAGAAATCCTGCCACAAGCTACAACACAGATAAACCTGGGAACATGATGCTAAGTCAAATAAGCCAGTCAAGAAAAGAAAATACTGTATGGCTGCATGTACATGAGGTAATCTCTGTAGAGACCTTCACAGAGACAGAGAATAGGACAAAAGAAATTATTGAATGAATAAATTTAACATTTAGGACTTTGAATTAACTGAACAAACAATGGAACAGTGATCTATTGGGCATAAGACATGCTTAAGGAAACTTTCTTCTCATTTTGTGAGCATAAGAAGGCAAAATATGGCACTGCAGTTGAAATCAGTATGCCCTAGACAGTGAAAGTATAAAAAGGAAGAAAATTCTAGAAAATAGGCACAGAGTGCCAAAGATGTCCCCTATAGCACAGAGGAGAAAATCCAGGCACTGCAAAGAGAAATGTGCAGGGTTACTGACGGCCCTGACGTCATTTTGCACAGTGAAGATTTCCAGATGAGCAACTAAAGAGATTAGTATCAAGTAAGATGTGAGGGGTTGGCAAACTCCTTTCTTTTTTTGGTGCTGGGGATCAAATTCAGGGCCTTGCACTTACTATGCAAGCACTCTAACCACTGAGCTAAATTTCCAGCTCCGGCAAACTCTTTTAATGTCTGCATAGTAAATATTTTACCCTGACAGGCCTAGACCTCTGAGGCAGCTATTCATCTCTTCCCCGGTGGCATGAAAACAGCCTGAGTAGCCACAGACAATGTGTACACGATTGGGCATGGCAGTGTTCCAAAAAAACTTTATTTACAAAAACAGATGGCTGGTCTAATTGTCTATAGTTTACTGATACATATAATACACGATATGCCATAAAAGACATTATTGGGGGAATAGACCAAACTGGAATATGGAAAATGAATACAAGCATCATATTGCTAAATTTAATGAAGTTGGTAACTATTCTGCCATTATGTAAGAGAATATTCTTACTCTTAGGAAATAAACCCTGAAATATTTAGGGGTAAAAAGCCAAATACATGCGACTGACTGCTAAATGATCAGAAAAAAAAAAATATATATATAAAAAAGATACAAAATAATTTTACATATAATAGAGAAATAAGAGGAGAATGAGAAAGCATGTTAGCACATGATTAAAAAAAAAAAAAAGCGGGTATGGGCCAGATATGGTGGGGCGCGCCTGTAATCCCAGCACTTGGGAGGTTCAGACAGGAGGATCAAGGCCAACCTGGGCTAGATAGAGAGACCCTGTCTCAAACAAACAAATAAACAAACAAAAAAGGATGTATTGGAGTTCTCCACCATTCTTAAAATTTTTCTGAAAGTTTTAAAGTATTCCCACATAAAAAAATTTTAAAAAGTAATCTGACAATAAAAACTAAATGCCTAATACAACCATTTCATCACCAAAAGTCCATTAGAGCCTTTTTCAAAATAAAGACTAAAGGAAGATTAGAGCGTGTGGAATAGAAATTATGACACAGAAATAAACTGCAGCAGCTGGGGATTTAGCTCAGTGGTTAGAGTGCTTGCAAAGCAAGCACAAGGCCCCGAGTTCGATCCCTAGCACCAAAAAAATAAATAAATAAATGAATAAACTGCAGCAGGGATCACTGGGGATAACCGAAATCAAGGGACAAAAATAGGAAAGATTCACTACCGTTTCATAAATGCTCAATAAATTGTCAATTACCATAATTAAAACAAAAACAAAAACAAAACCTTAGCAACAATGCTTAGCTGGAACACAGGCCCTGGAGAGGTTTTTCGTGGTGGAACACTGGCACTGAATCATAAGCTACCAAATCACAGGCACTGCTGAGTGAGGACAAAGGCAAACAGGTGCACAAACAAACCACAAATACTTACTTTGTGAAGGAGGGTTGTGGCATTTCCCCTGATAAACATAACGGATTTTTCTTTCAATTCCATAACAATACACCTTGAGTTAACTATCATGGTTTCTCCAAGTAACTTTTAGAAAAGAACAAAGAAAGTAATTAGGTCCACTTCTATGTATCACACTGAAAACTTTTGACTCAAATAATAAGGAACTTGGAAAATACATGATTTTATGCAAAAAGGATTAGCATTTCATCTACAATAAGAGAAATCTAAGTCTGGTATGGGGGATTGACTATGAAAGAGTAAAAAGGAATTTTTAAAAGTTCTGTATCTCTTGGGGCTGGGGATTCAGCTCAGTAGTTAAGAGTGCTTGCCTTGGGGCTGGGGATTTAGCTCAGTGATTAGAGTACTTGCCTTGCAAGCACAAGGCCCTGAGTTCAATCCCTAGCACCTAAAAAAGTTCTGATTGAGGTTTTGGTCATAAGGTGAATACATTGGTTGACACACTTAAACATGTGCATCTTAATTCTGAAAACTACACCTCAATGAAATATCTTAAAAAAAGAAAACCAGCATTGAATACACATCAGCAGAGTAGTAGAAATGAAGACAATTCCCTCTGAGAGGCTGCTTCACAACCAAGCTACCGACAGGTAGTCTGTCTCACAGCATCTTTTCCATATGGCTATTAGGAAGCAATCTGAGAAACAACAAATAGTAGAAGCATCCTGCCCTGATCTTGGAGTGTGATTACCAACACAACCTAAAACCTTGCATAACTTGTTTCACCTCCCAGAAGCTGAGTGTCCACACATGGAGCTGCTAGAAACTGCAAGAGCGGACATGTGTGTGTTATAGCTCATATCTAGATGGCCCCCCGCAATCCTCATGGGCTCATAGTGGGGGCAGCTTTGAGGAGGTGACTGGATCATGGGGGTGTGACACTCATCAAAATGGATTATTCCACTGATGATTTTATAGCTAAACATGATTTGGGAGGTGAAGCCTGGCTGGAGGTGGGTCACTGAGGGCGTGGACTGGGAGGATCTATCTCCCTCCTCCTCCCTTGATGGCTCTCAGCTTCCTGCTGCCATATCATGAGGTGTTTCTCCTCTGCCAGGCCCCTCTGCCATGCCACCCTACTGTCGATTAAAACCTCAATGAACTGTGAGCCATAATAAACCTCTCCTCCTTTAACCAGTGGGCTTAGGGTATTGTGTAACTTAGTGTGCAAAAACCTTGAACTGCATCCAAATTTTAGTACATGCTCAACAAATCTTTCTTACATTTGATATATAATCATTTCCTTACTGCACTGCATAACAGGAAATGTGGACTTTATATTCCTGTTTGGCAATACTTTTGTATCCTTATTTATCTAAAGTCAAAGTATCTGTTCTCAAAACTACCTTTTCACTCAGACTGGCATTCATGAAGTTTGACACAGAGTGCTGGAGACAGGTACCAAAGGAACCAACCACAAATCTTAGGGCCAGCTCCCATTGGCTGGATTCTTGAAGGTTCTGAAGTAGGGCAGAGATGGAACCAATAATGGGTAGTACGAGGTTGTCTCCTGCAGAGTGATAAAAGGATTTTAACGTTTAGATATTTTTTAAACAATAAAAGATTATATTACAGGAAATGGCTTTCAGGGACAGGCTACTTCTGTAACCCAGATAACAGTCATGAAATTTGTTCTCAAAGTTAACTGAGAGAGTTTACATGACACTAGATTGAAACCAGAAAATAATTCTAGTAGATAATTAGATACTTTGGATGAAAACTATTTCTCTGTAGAGAAGACTAAAATTTATGAAGAGCTTAATACATGTTAATACTATCAGCCAAATAATATAATCTCCTAAAAGAATAATAGTGAAATACCTATACAATTACATGAAAATTATCAGATTCACATTTAGAATTTCAAGGAATTTCTGTATTATATATTTATAAAATTCTGATACATACTATAGCCCTTTTTTCCTTTTCTACCCCTAGTACTAGGGATTGAACCCAGGATCTTTACACTGAGCTACATCCCCAATTATTATTATTATTATTATTATTATTTTTGTGTGTGTTTTTGTGTGTGTGTGTGTGTGTGTGTGTGCTGGGGATCGAACTCTGGGCCTTGTGCTTGCAAGGCAAGCACTTGAACCACTGAGCTAAATCCCCAGCCCTATTATTATTATTATTATTATTTTTTTTTTTTGGCAGGGTTGCTGGGGATCGAACTCAGGGCCTTATGCTTGCTACGCAAGCAGTCTACCACTTGAGCTAAATCCCTACCCGCCTTTTTTTAAATTTTTGAGACAGGGTCTTGCTAAGTTGCCCAGGCTGGACTTTAATTTGTGATGCCCCCTAGAAGGATTATAGAATTATAATCCTGCTTCATCCCTCCTGCTTCAGACCCCTAGAAGGATTATAGGACTATAGGTGCACACCACCACACTCTGCCAAACTATGCCATTTCTGATATGAAATACCTTCACTAATGGAGCAGTAGGGCAAACTCGTAGAATCCAAGGGGTGTCTTTGGCTTTCTATGAAAGAGAACAAATTAAGTAACACTAAAATAACTCTCTATAAAATACATAGGCCCAGATATTTAAATATTGTACTATCAGAAAATAATGTTCTAAAGCAAACCACTTTAAACATTTTAAAAAACACGTACGCAAAAAAAGTACAACTTGATCAATTTTCACATACTGAATATAGCACCATAAACATAAAAAACGAAACCCCACCAGCACCTAGGAGCCCCTCATTCCCTCTGCAGTCACTCCAGTCATTATGCTCTCCTAAGGGCACATACTACCCCGACTTCCAACAGCATGGCTCAGTTTGATCCTGTTCTTGTACATCATGTAAATGAAACCATATAGTATATAACCATTTGTATCTGGCTTCTTTTGTTCAACTCTGCTTGTAAGATTCACACATGTTTCTGTGTGTAGTTCTTGTCCAAACCTTTAGAGTTCAAGTTTGCATGAAACAGAAATATACAGTAAATAAAGATTTAAGTGAGATTTACCTGCAAGAGGCACAAGTGATGAAATCAACTCATAAATTACTGGAAGCACCACCTGCGACTCAAGCACAATTCCATCTTCATTGAAGAAGTCGCTGTAAGACCACTCCTCATACGGGTCCTTATGAGTTCCAAAAGAAGTCTAAAGAGCAGGTCACACAGAAGAGCCAGAGGTAAGTACACTGCACACCAAAGACAGCATTTCACCAAGCAGAATGCAGAATCAGACACACTAGAGTCAAACAGCCTTAATGGTTAAATACAACCATGCAGAATCAATCCTCTACCTACAGGTTCCACAGCTTTGGATTTAACCAACTACAGATCAAAAATACTCAGAAAAATAAAATTGTGCCAAATAAGAACAAACTTTTTTGGTCATCATTTCCTAAACAATACAGTATAACAACTATTTACACAGCACTTACATTTTATTAGGTGCAAGTAATCTAGAGATTATTGAAGTATATGAGAGGATGGGTGTAAGTTACAAGCAAATACTACGTAACTTTATATAAGAGACTCAAGCATCCACAAATTTTGGTAGAGGGTCCTGGAAGCAATTTCCGCCATGGATACCCAGGGGTGACTGTACTCTGTGTTTTTTCTCTTATATGCCTTATAAAAACATCATTTTATTGACTTTTTTTTTTTTTTGGTGCTGGGGATTGAACTCAGGGCCTTGCCCTTGCTAGGAAAACACTCTAAACACTAGGCTAACTCCCCAGCCCTCAAAAAAACATTATTTTAAATTAAACTCTGATAGAAGGACAATGTTGAGAGAGGCTTCTTTTGATGTCTAATGTTTCAAAAGACAGTGTAAACTAAAGCCAACACATGACTAGACAACAAAACAGTCTCATGCCCTTAAGTAGTCTTTTAGTATAGAACAATGAAATGTTAAGAGGTAGACATCATTTTTCTAAATTGTGCGTGTGATTTAAAAGTAGTGCATAATGGGTTGGCAGGGCTTTGGTTAAAAGAAAAAAATTCAAAAGCGATTTACTTTCATTAGGATTCCACAGTCATCCATTTGGCATTGTCTGGAAAGCTCCACCGCAATTAAAGTATATTTACATAGTTCTAAAGCATCTAGTAAAAAATCTGAAAGTAGAGAAAAATCATCAAACTTCTATTTTAGACCTTTAGAATAATGAAAACAACCTTTTGGGGTGGGGGATAGGGAAGGAACTCAGGTTCTTGTGCTTGCTAAGCAAGCACTCTATCACTGGGCTAAATCCCTATCTCTGAAAACAACCGTTTTATAGTTCCCACTCTAAATTTTACCAAGGCCCATAAAGTGGAGAGAAAGGTGTCCGCAGTTTTGACTACCCTCAGTGCGGGTCAAGATCAGATATGGGGAGACACGGATTCTCACAACCCAACGAAAGTACTGTCTACAGTCACAAATGACCATGTTAGTATTTTGAATTATTTCAAAACTATAATCCCCAGAGTCAATTACAGTTGTCCCTCTGTGAGAAGGAGACAATCTTTATCTGTTACAGCAAGGCTCAATTATTAACAGATAGCATTTGGGAGACAAGTGTGTAATGAATCAGAGAATAGAAACCATTATAAATCTTGTCACCTGGACTACAGATGGTGGCAGCCTGACACGCTAGATCATGGATCTCGGAAGGAAGATTTAGGCCCACAGGCACTGTCACCGGGACGTCATTAGCCAACATCTGACAAAGCTTCTGGCATGTTAGAAACAGGAATTTTCCTGTGTCAGAGTTGCAGTGATACTTGAACAAGTCCCTTTAGAGGAAAGGAAGAGTGGATAATTGGGATACTTACAGCGAAAGGAAATGATTCGTCTTTCTTGTATTAGTATATACTATCGGCAACACATAAAATGTCTCTGCAATGTTTTTAGGGAACATAATGTGTTTTATTTTCAAATTATTTGAAGGACCACGTCAAAATGTACGAGGCCTAAACTCAATGGTTAAGTTACCTAACTCTGCAGTACCTGATACTTGCCTTTTACATCACTATTTTCTGACACAGAAGCCCACAGTAGGCTAATGGGGAGAAAAACCAATTGCTTTTGAACAAAGAGTTATCACCAGCTCTGTGCTCATCACTAAGGAAACAAAGTGAATGTTACTTTCAGACAAGCAGGATCCAGGCATCACCTGCATTTGTTCAGTGCTGCTCGGATGTCCTCGTTTTTCAGTGCTCTCCAGGCCAGCTCTGCCTCCAGCTCTTGCGCGGACACCTGCAGGGCCAGCGCCTGTCTGTGCAGCTTTGACTTGGTGCTCAGGGCTGGCTTACCCTGGGCATCTTCATGAGTGTTAATGTACTGCTCACGCAGATCTGCTAGCAGGGCACTGTTGCTATAATCGTCAAACGAAAGAAAGACCTCAAAGTTCTCCTGCAGCAAACGCAAGCAAGACAAAGTCCTAAGTCCTGTTCAGGTTATCCAGTGTTAAAAATCATTATTACATTTCAAACTTCTCTTTATCACCTCTTCCTCAGAGACTACTCCCTTGTAAATTAAGAATTTGAGGCTTATAACTTTCAAGTTATAAGGCAAACAATATTATAAAAAGCTCAGACACACTGGAGATAGAGCTCAGCAGCAGGGTGGCTGCCTATGTGCACAGCACTGGGTTTAGTCCCCAGTATCAAAGAATCAGTCAATCAATCAACCAATCAGAAAAAGCTTACAAAATAGCAAGAGTTAACAGCGCTGCTGACATTTTGGGCCAGACGATTTTGTGTTGTGGGGAGTGTGAATAGAAAGATGGAGAGAAGAAGCATTTGGTTTTGCAAGTCTATCTTGGAGGCTTAAAGAACAGTTTGGTCTTTTCTATAACTTCCGGTTGGTTGCTCACTCCAGACCAAGGATTTATTTCCCTGACTCAATAAAAGTCCCACTGAGCCCAGAAGAAGACACCAAGAGGCAGTGAGGGCAAATGAGACCCTTTACACTGATGCTGCATTTCAGAGTGGGTTCCTCATCTCTACAATACCTGGAGAGGGACCATTCTGTGTCAGGTTGATAGCATTTGTCCTCTTCTCCACAGAGGATGCCAGTATTCTGTCCACCCAACAGCTGTGACAATCAAAAATGACTCTAAACCTACCAGAGATGTCCCCTGGAGGAAGAACAAGCTTAACTTAATTAAACACTGACCATTTTCTCAGTATTTCCTTTCAATCTTTCAACAGTACTTTACGGCTGCATTGTATG
>PVJO010005965.1:27120-93423 GCA_004026905.1 Hystrix cristata
GGGTAGAAGGAAAACTTATTTTTTGCTGTAATGTATACTGTTCTCAGCCTTTATTGGAGAGGCCAAAGTATTCTTTATTCTCTACAACATGCAGTACCGAAATAATTCAAATAATTAATCATTTAATTAATTTAAATTTTTAGCTTAGTAAAATATACATAACATGCAGTTTACCATTTTAACCATTTTTTTCTTCGACTTTTTCAACTATGTACCGTGTGTATATAAGCTATTCAAAAATATAAGCACGATTATCTTCTCTTTACAGGATTAATCTGTGCTCACTAGCACATATACTAAAGGATTAATCCACCAAGAAGTTTCTCTTCTTTTAATGTGCACTTTTCCCCAAAGGAATGCAGTTTCTCTATCATGGACAAGATTCGTAAGTTTTATAGGGTATGTACTTTTAAAATTTAATCATCTTTTTTTGCAGGGGGAGGCAGGGCCTTGTGCTTGCTAGGCAAGCACTCTAGCACTTGAGCTAAATTCCCAATTAATCATCTTATTAACTGATGAATGCCCAGGAGACAACAAGCAACAGAATGAGCGAGGGTTGGGGGGTCAGTAGGAATGGGGTACTATCTGTGGCTCCGGTAACTGTAAATCTGGGGCAAGTTACTTAAGAATCTTGAGTTTTAGGTTCCTCATTTACATAATAAAGACAAGCACTACCTCAAAGGCTGATATGAGAACCAGAGTCACACCAGACCTGGAACAACAACCGTTCCATCACTGGTAGCACAATAAATAGACACGAATTTACTTAGGTTGAATTCATAACTTTGAACTGGATGGATAGTTCAATGGTAGAAAACTTGCCTAGTATGTCCAAGGCCCAGGCTTGAATCCCCAGGATCACATACACACATACCTGTGCACACCGATACAAGCGTGCACACAGATATACACACATACTAGACCTTCCTTAAAAAAAACATAGCTTTAAAACACCACTAACTTCCAAATTAAAAAAAAGACAGGGTCCTGGTGTGGTGAGGCACACTTGTAATCCCAGCATTCAGGAGGCTGAAGTAGGAGGATCACCAACAGTTTGATGCCAGCCTGAGCTACACACTGAGTTCAAGGGCTCCCTGTACTAATAGAGAGACTCTGTCTCAAAAAATAGACAAAAAAACAAAAAAAGAAAGACAGAAATGGAGAAATTAACTAATGATCATACTCTAGACACCTTTCACAAAGATGGCAATTGTCTAATGCAGCAGTTCTCAAAGCATCTTGGTCACAGAACTCTTCGGTTATACTTAGTTACATAATTTCACTTACATTAAATTGTAAGCGTAGGCAAATAGAGACACAGAGAACAGATTAAAGGGATTGGAAGAAGAGAGGGATGGGAGTTACTGCTGCAAGTTTCCACAAGAATGATGAAAAAGAAGAGAAGAGCTAGGCAAAGTGGCATCGATCTGTAATTCCAGCTATTCAGGAGGCTGAAGAAGGAAGACCTCAAGTTCAATCCTACCCTGGGCAACTTAGTGAAACCCTGTCTCAAAACAGAAATAAAAAAAGGCCAGGGGATATAGCTCTGTGGTGGAGCACCTGCCTACCATGCCCAAAGCTGGGGTTCATTCTCTAGTATCACACACACAAAAAAGAAGAGATAGTGGTACACTATTGTCAATGCAATTAGTGACCCGGAACTGTGTACAGAAATAGTTAAAAAAACAAAACAAAACACAAAACAAAGAAATATAGTCAAGGGCTGGGGATTTAGCTCAGTGGTTAGAGTGCCTGCTTGCCTTATAAGCACAAGGCCCTGAGTTCAATCCCCAGTACCAAAAAAAAAAGAAATAAAAGAAATATAGTTAAAATGGACTTCATGTTACACATATTTTACTGTAATTTTTGGGGTTTTTTTTTGTTGTTTTTTTTTTTTATGTGGGTGCTGGGGATCGAACTCAGGGCCTTGCACTTGCAAGGCAAGCACTCTACCACTAGGCTAAATCCCCAGCCCCCTTTTGTTTGTTTTTTGAGACAGTTTCACTATACAGTTCAGGCTGACCTGGAATTCACTATGTAGCCTATGCTGGCCTCAAACTTGTGGCAATCCTTCTGCCTCAGCCTCCCAAGGGCTGGGATTACAGGCATGTGCCACCACGCCTAGCTTTACTGCAATTTTTAAAACAAATAATGCAGTATGCCAAAGATCCTTGAATTGTACAGTTTTTTTTTTTTTTTTGAATTGTACAGTTTAAAAAACTGATTAAACATATTACGTGTGAGTTATATTTCAATCAAGTTACTGAGAGAAAGACTGAGAGAACTAGAACATAAAGTCTCTGAAGGCGAGTGCAAAAAATTTCACAGAGGGACATCTGTGTTAAAAGTATTGACAAGTGGTTGAATAATAAATAACATCTGGTGTATAGTTCAACATCTTTACCTGTAGGCTAGCAACTACTTTAAAACATTTCAGAATTTCTTCATATTCATCCTTCTTCTGGAAATTGTCTGTAATTAAAATTTTAAGTTAGAGCACAAACACAAATTCCTTAGGCTATGTTTTGAATGTGACCCCAGAATATGACGTGAGTGTCAACAGTACCAGGAGGTGTCCTGGGAGGTGACTGGGTTAATGGTTTATTGCAGGAGTGGCCGTGGCACAAAAGTTGAGCTTGCTGTCCCATCCTGTGCTACCCTTGGGATGCTCTGATGTACAAAGGAGCCCTCGCTGGATGCCAAGCAGAGGCTGCTGCCAGGCTCTTCATTTTCCAGCCCCCAGAACTGAGCTAAATAAACCTCTATTCTGACAAATTACTACCCTCAAAGTCAGGACGTTGCTATTGTAATGGAAAACAATTAAAATACCACACAATTAGAATCTTTAAAAGCTGAAATATTAATTAGCTTTGGTTCTTCAGCAGTTCTTTTCAGATGCTGATATCAAACAACTTCAGTGTAAAAAGAGGTCTAATTTGAAAAAAACAAATTTTTTTCTGACAGTAGAAAAGAGAAGTTAAAGGGTTACTAATGATAGTTATTGTAATGATAGTTATTGTAATGTAAATTATAGCTTTTTCCCTCAAGAGAATTATTTTAACTGTTTTAAGCTCAAATTTAATATTTACCCTTGATCATAACCAACTGATACATGAGAAAAATGAGCAAGGTGCCAAAAAAATCTAGTCTAGCATTGAATAGCTTACTGAAGCATATATAAAGGAAAAGATGAGTTGATTTTACATGCTTCTTGGACTTTTGATAAAATAAACAAGGAAGAATTATTTCTCATGAAGAAAAACAACTAAGGTAAATACAGATCATTAGAAACAGGAAAACTGTGGGTATGGTGAAAGCTGTCACTGGTGCCCTATCTGAAAAGGATGAGCTTTGGGACAAGATGAGGACAAGAAAAGAGAGACAGTTACTACCTTTGTGAATGTCACACAGTATTTTAAGAATGTCTACTGATGTCCTTGCCACAGAGATCCTCCAGGCCTGGTCCTAGAAGGAAAGATAAAAAATGACATGCACTTCCTTTACCGACCACTTCAGTATACACATAGGAACACAGAATAACCTTGGATCGTGAGCTAGGCTGCAGATCAGTAGTAGAGCACTTGCCCAGCATGTGTGAGGCCCCAGGTTCAATCCCCAGCACTCCAAACAAAACAAAACAAACAAAAACCTCAAGAACTCAGCAAAAAAAAAAGCGGTTGAAAAATGAGAGGTCCTGGGGCTGAGTATTTAGCTCAAGTGGTAAAGCACTTGCCTAGCAAGCACAAGGCTCTGAGTTTGATCCCTGGCACTAAAAAAAAAAAAAAAGAAAAAGAAAAGAAAAGAAAAGAAAAATGAGGCGTCCATGTTAGTAGTTCGGCGGTCACAAAATGGACCATAAATGAGTCTTATAAAGGACAGACATGATAAACATCAGTATGGGCTCTTGAATATATGATTTAGAAATCTCAGAGAATATACGAATCTCTCAAATAACCTTACAAACTACACTATGATTAACCAGATCCTCATTTGTTTTTGTAGAATTATTTATTCTAAACATTTAGAAATATTCTCAGGAAAAGTTAAAACAAAACATCTAATAAATATTTTAAAAACCAGAAGTCTAGCTGGGTGTGGTGGTGCACACCTATAATACCAGCATGTGGGAGGCTGAGGCAGGAAGATCGTTCTGAGAGTTCCAGGCCAGCCTGGGCCACACAGTGAGTTCAAGGCCAGCCTGGACTATATAGTGAGACCCCGTCTAAAAGAAAAAAGAAAGGCAAAACAAAACGAAAACGGAAGTCCAATAAATAATCACTATTACTTCCAGTGATTATTAAGAAGCTTTTAAAAAGGGGAGAGAAGGGAAAAAGGGAGTATCTTTAATCAAATACAGAATAAGGCCTGGTCTTAGTGGAAGAGCACATGAAGCCCCAGCATGCCCCTAAGCCCAGCACACACACACACACACACACACACAAAGAGTAGAGACAGCATATCAGACTGAGTTGGCGCTAAAGCTGTGACACTTTCTAATATTGGCAGGAAGTCATTTGTCTCAACTCAACTATCCTTTATAAATTGTAAAAGAAGTGAAATGGCTCTTTTGAACCATCTCTGGGTCTCAATTAAGATTATTTAGATTTACACTGATCTACAGATGACACTTGATAGTAATGCCTATGTCCTACACAACACAGCATATTATTTTGTGCTGGGTGTGGTGGCACATGCCTGGAATCCCAGCACTCAGGAGGCAGAAGCAGGATCACTGTGAGTTCCCAGCCAGCCTGGGCTACAAAGTGAGTTCGAAGTCAGCCTGAACTACATAGTGAGACCGTCTCAAAAAACAAAACCAAAAAAAAATAATAATTATAATTTTTATTTCCAGGCATTAGGGAAATTCCTTTATGTACAACAGCCACTTCAGTTAAACCATCTAACTCACAGATTCTGGGTTATTAATGTGGGCTAAATCAACACTTCCAAAGTAGCCATTTGTTTTGTTTTGTTTCCTCTATGTAGCAAATTTACAAAGAAATCTTCAGAGGCCGCCACTCTCTTAGTTTTTGATTTTTTTGTTTGTTTTTTGAGTCAGGGTCTTGCTTTGCAGTTCAGACTGACCTTGAATTCATTATGTAGCCCAGGCTGTCCCTGAACTCGAGGCAATCCTCCTGTCTCAGCTTCATGAGTGCTGGGATTCCAGGCGTGTCACCACGCCCAGCTGAGGCCACTCTGGTACGTAGTGAGAAGGACAGATGTTCCTTTATGGAAGTCTATCTCATCCGTCTTATTAACATCGGTGAGTGCTGTGTTTATTTCTCTCTCACCTCTGCAGAATTGTCCGGCTCTTCCTGCAAGGCCAGTCGTGCCCAGATGATGATTCTTTCTGCAGTTTTCTCAGCTTCTGCAGGAGGCAGAGACCTCAGCAGAAGGAGACAGTCTTCACCCTGTGAACAGCCAGAGAGAAGGACAATCAGCTAGGCCTCACCTCTTCCTTTCGTACTTCAAGATAACAAGCAAAACAAAAAAAGAACCTGACCTCACTTGCCTAGCAAGGAAGAAACCCAGGTTTGCTCTCCAGCACCATGAAAGATAGACAGACGGACAGAGAGACAGACAAGAAAAGAGGCAAAATGATATTTTAAAAAATAGACTATAGTTCAATTTTTTTTCAGGTGGTGGTGGTACTGGGGATTGAACTGAGAGCCTCATGCACGGTAGGCCAGCACTCTTCCACAGAGCTACATCCTTAACCCATAAAGTAAATTTAAAATACACCCCTAGGTACTATAAAGATTAGTTTACTTCTTAGGCATACTTCTTATGGTAGAGTTATATAAAAATGAAGACACTTAAATATATGAAAAAGTAAACCAGGTGTGGTAGTGCACAGCTGTAATCTCAGCACTCTGGGAGGCTGAGGCAGGAGGATTACAACTTTGAGCCCAGTCTGGGCAATTTAGTGACTCAACAACTTAGCGAGACTGTGTCTCAAAATAAAAAATAGAAAAAGGGTATGGCATGTAGCTCAATGCAAAGACCCTGGGTTCAATCTCCAGTACTGGAAAAAACAAACATTAACTACATTTAAAGAACAAACAAAAAAAGGCCATTCTAATAGTCAATGTTTTCATATTAGTATAACTACATTTTGTGAAATATTCAGACTATATATTTGTGAAATCATTCAGTTTGAATGATTTGATTAGTTTTTATTTTCAAGGATGTAGTTAAAAAAGAAGCCCTAGGAAACAATAAACATTCATACCTGTTGTCTATCAATGAGGTCAATAATTCTTATACTGTAGATTTCATCATTAGACAACCTGTACCCTTGGGCCACCTTTAAAGCATCTTCTAAGGAAGATGGGACGTCTTGTTTGAGAATGTATCTGACCACCCGCTGAAACAGAGATGATATGCATGTTGCTTACCATGGAACATCAAGAGAAGCCAGGAATCCTTGGCTTATCAGGGCCATAAAATTAAAATAATGCAGCAAAAGCTAAATTGTATGAAAGATTAAAACATAGTATATTCTGAATTTTGTGACAGTCCTGTGTTTTTTAGCTTGTTACAATTTGATGTCCTTAATACTCTCATAAATAACTAAACACCTTATTTCAATGTACCTAACAAAAGAAAAGTAGTGGAAAATCTAGTTCTATTGACTTTTTTCTTTTTCTTTTTTTGATGCTGGGGATCAAACTCAGGGCCGCATGCTTCCAAGACAAGTGCTCTAACCATGGAGCTAAATCCCCAACCCTACTTCTATTGACTTTTTAGAAATATAAAGTCCTCACTAAATTTCCTGCGTTGACCTAGAAATAGAAAAAAGATTCTTGAACTAGTGATCTTACCATTATTTCATTGTTTAAGAGATTTACTTCTCTTATTCCATAGCCGCGTAAAAGTTTCTTCATCTCCATTAGTTTGTAACTTTCCTGTAATAACTTGACTCTGAAAGGAAATTTATTGATGTTAGCATGGATAGTCTTTTTAATGAAATACTACAGGACATAGTCAATGAAAACCACAACTGGCCGTCAGCGCCACACAAACGCTATGTGGTGGCGGGAACCTTACTTGGGATGGTCCATCTCCAGGTGCTGCTTTACCAGCTGTTCGACAGCCGCGCTCCAGGGCACCACGGCCTTGTACATGATTTTCAGCACAGCATCGAAGACGAGCTGCAGGGAAACCACACGGGAACACTGACGGGCCTTCCCAGGACTAGTCACCTCAAGCTCAACCACACAGCAGCTGGAGACTGTTTCCTCTTCCAACCACAAATGCACAATTTTTTCCAATTTTCACACACAAAGGCCATATTGTCATTTAGGAAACATCACAGAAGTATTTTGTTGGCTGAAACATGGCAGAGTCATATAATCTATGCCATTCTATAGTGTCGGTGGTCTCTGTATTTAAGAATAGTTCTCATGATTTTATTACATTATATTTTATAGTGGTAAATAATAATAACATAAAAGCAAACTAAAGGAAGAGTGCAACATATTGAAGAAACGTCTCCATGTTTGAACAATCACAGAAATCCTGAAGCCACACCAACTTGTCCACTGCAGTTCTTCTAGGGGTGGGAATGTGAACATTTTATTTTATAAAATTATGAGTGATTTTTATTTTCTTTTTATTTCTTTTTCATACTACACAACAAACTCTTAACAAACATGTGTCACTTTTATGATCAGAAAAAAAACTTTTAAAATCTAGGCTCAAAAGAGAAACCTGATAGTCACTATGTTACTTACGTCTGTGTCAGACAAGCATGCAATCACTGCCATGGCCTTGGCTTCCCAAGCTGTGTCGAAGAGGGACGTGGACTTTGAGCTACATCTTTTTAGTAAATCCTAAAAAGAGATAAACATGTGTATGTTTTCAAAAATTAAAACTTCTTGCTAATAAAATGTAAACACACAGATAGACTTAAAATAGCCTTTATGGATCCATAAAGTAACAAAGACAAAATCCTAATTAGTCATGAATGTGGAACAATAATTAAAAATTAAGTTCGGCATGGTAGTACATGACTGTAACCCCAGTACTCAAGGGAGGCAGAAGCAGGAGGACCTCTACCAGTTCAAGGCCACCCTGGGTTACATAATGAGTCCAAGGTAAGCTTGAACTATACAGCGAGACCCTTTTTCAGAAAACAAATAAACAAAGGGCTGGGGATTTAGCTCAGTGGTAAACTGCTTCCCTAGCAAGCACAAGGCCCTGAGTTCGATGCCCAACACCCCCCAAAAAAACCAAATAAACAAAAAAGAAATTGTCAAAACTTTAATGCTCAATTTTATATGGTATAGAAAACGTAAAAAAAACTTCTTAAGCAACTTGAGAATGTTAAGGGACATATGTCAGACATGAGTGCTTGCTGAGCAAGCTCAAGACCCTGAGTTCGATCTCAGGCACATAAAAAAAAAAAAAAAGAAATAAGTCAGCCACACAAGCTCAAATATCACAAGGTTTTTCTTATGTAGAAACACTATATATATATACATATATATATGTATACAAATAAAGAGCAAAGTTAAAAAAGACAGCAAAATAGAAGAGAAATGACCAGAAAATAGGGAGAAGTTCATGTATTTCCCCAAATTATTATTCCCTTCTTTTATTTTTTACCAAGAACATATATTGCTACATTGCATACCTAATGATCATATTCAACGTAGTTATTTTGTAGCCATACATGATATATCCTGATTCCCTTCTTTTACAAATATTTCAAAATATATGTTAATGTGTTTCAGTTATACTACTAATTTATCTCAGTTCATTGAAAAGACAGTTTGTGTTATTATCTATTTCTTTGTAAGAATCTTTTTGGTTTATGTCTTATAATCAGTAACTACTCTGAAGGTAATGATACAGTGTATTAACTATTGCTATTCTCTTATAATTTTGTTACAAAATGTTTTATTTTTCATAAAGTAAAAAAAAATTCTTGAAAGATATACAAATCAGATAACTACAGTATAATATCTACAAAGATAATTACTAGGCTGAGTTGCTGGCTGCTTAGCATGTACAAAGCCTAGGGTTTAATAATCAATGCAAAAGAAAAAAGAAAACTGGTAATATTTATTGAGTTCATATCCCTTTCATCTTACAATAGTGCTTGGAGAGAGTCCTGCATGGTGTCACCAGGCTGCCCAGGTCTGGAACTTGTGGGTTCCATGGTTCTTTCCTCCGTAGCCTCTCTGGCAGCTGGGGTTGCAGGTCTCACCACTGTGCCCAGCTTCTAGCTTTCTGTTTCATTCAAAGTCCTTACTTAACAGCAGAATTAACTCATTTTCTTAACTAATGCAAAATACTGTGTGAGTCTCAGCGGTAAAGCATGATATTCCTCAGAGGTGAATGTTTAATAGGATGGTATGCTGAATAATTTCCGGAAATAAGGTTGGATCTAAAGAAAAAGTTACCTCTATATACAGCAGGAGAAGTTCCTCCTCTTGCAAGTCATGTTCCCTCATGTAAACTCTTATAGACTTCTCTAAGACAGAAGGGATAAGTTCCGGGGCTGACACTCTATCCAACATTCGGAACACAATGCTGGTTGTATTTTCCTGGGTGACAGACAAAGAACGATGACATACATGCAGAACCCAGCCACGACTGCACACAAAAAGCAAAATAATGTTGATGACCCTGGAATTTTACCTTCTCAAAATCAGAGAGGGCCAATTTGCAGTTATATTTCCTATACAATGTGATCAGCTCCCTCAAGTTATTTACCAAAGTCCGTAACTGACAAACTTCCTCAGTGTTTTGGTAATCTTTCTAAAATAAAAGTATTAAAGTGGTTAAGGATATAAAACCAAAATGTGAGAGGGAGATAAGAGTCAAACTTATTATTTCAAACAATATTAAAAAATGACCATGATTATGCATATAAGAGGAAACATGCAACTTTTTTTTTTTTTTTTTTTTTTTTTTTTGTGCCGGGGATCGAACTCGGGACCTTTTGCTTGCTGGGCAAGCGCTCTAACCCCTGAGCTAAATCCCCAGCCCCTGAAACATGCAACTTTGAAACAACCAAATGCTTTATATTTTGTAGAATTCTAGAAATTTTAAAAAAAATAGGTGGGGGATTTAGCAAGTGGTAGAGCGCTTGCCTAGCAGGTGCAAGCCCTGAGTTCAATCCCCAACACCCCCCCAAAACACACAAACAAAACAAAGAAACCAACCCCGCAAAAAACAGAAAAATTAGTTTTGTAGAACTTTAGCTAAAATTACCTATAGTATACATTAACACAGATTAGAACATCAAAAAAATTTTTTCTTAAAAATTAGAAGACCAATATTAGTATAGTTTTTTTCACAACTCTAGTATCCTTGGGTACAAATATATCATTTAGATGGCCCTCAAATGTCCCATCTATCTACACAGATTGTGATCAAATATAAAGCTATAACATTTCCTAAAGTTATATACTAATTTCTAATAGTAATAAAAAGCAACTAACAGGGAAAAGACAAAGTAGCGTTTAACAGCAAGAAGAAAAAGAGCCGGGTGTGGTGGCTCACATCTGTAATCCCAGTACTTAGGAGGCTGAGCCAGGAGGATCACCACAAGTTCAAGGCCATCTTGAGCTCTATGAGTTCAAAGCCATCCTGGACTAGATAACAAAAGCCTGTCTCAAAAAACAAACAAAATAAAAGGAGAGGGGAGCTCTTATATGAAAAAACATATTACCATGAGCAATCAGTAAACTGCTCGAAACTGCAGAATAAAATCTTCATTTAAAAAGAATCATTAAGTATAATTAAGAACTTTCTATATCAGAAAGCAGAAAGCAGCTGATTATTTTTGAGTTAGGGAGTAAAAGAAATACCATCATCTTTTAAAGCTGAAACATGAGAAATGTAATTTAATAATATATAATATTTTAAGGCCACATTTTTCTGGTACTGAAGTATGTAATACTTTGGAGGTGAGATTATGTCACATTTTTGTTTGTTTGTTTTTTGTTTTTGTCTCTCTACATAGTTCAGGCTGTCCCTGAACTCACTATGTAGCTGAGGCTGGCTTTGAATTTGAGGTAATCCTTCTGCCTTATCCTCCCAAGTGCTGGGATTACAGGTGTGTGCCACCGTGCCTGGCCAACATGTCATATATATTAATCTAAACTAAATTATGGCACTCCTGACAAACTTTCATTTGTTTTTTGCAGTACTGCAAATTGAACCCGGGAAATTAAACATGCTGGGCAAGTGCTCTACTACTGAGCCACATCCCCAACAATTTTCTTATTTTTATTTTGAGACAGTATTGTTTAGTTGCCCAGGCTGGGCTTAAAGTTGTGATTCTACAGCCTCAGCCTCCCTAGGAAATAAGATTACAGGCATGTACATTATTTCCCCCAATATAACAAACAATTTAAAAAATGTATAAATTCCAAGGGGAGAAGAAATTAACTTGAAGAAATTTACAAGCCAAATAATAAATTTAATTCATTAACCTCAAGGATAAAATCGACATTCCTGATCTTCCTTCCCTTCTAGCACTGTTTCGTTTTGTCTTCAGTGCTGATGACTGAACCCAGGGCCTCACCAGTGCTAGACGAGAGCTCTGCCAGCAAGCTACATGGCCAGACCACTGCTGTTTTCTCAGACTGTCAAAAAGTCTTACAGTCTTACAGTTGGCTTTAAAAAAATCACTGACATTTTAGCCCTAGTAGCTGTTGGAATACCCAGCAAATGCCATCAGATAAAGCATGGCCCACCAGCTCAAACAGAAGTCCTGGCTGTACACTGAAAACTAACCAACTGCATTAGTAAATTTTGTTTTTTCGGGATTATGAAATGTTGCTACTGCACAATATCCAGTTATACTACTCAGGAGAATGTTTTTGTATTGTTTCCTTTTGGTTGGTTCAATAGAGAAAAAGAGAGCATTAAAATAGGTTCAAACTGGAATAAAAATATCACAAAGCAAGAAAGGAAATCTTCAATTTTGTGGATTTGAAAGGTACAAATAAAAGAATATAAAAACAGAAAACTTAAGTAGATGTATTTGCAGATACTTTTCTCTACATACATGCAGACAAACTCTTTAATATAAAGTGACCATTTCATTACCAAAAATCCATTCTCTATATCATACCAAGGAAATCCAGTGCCAAGAGGAAGCCAGTTCTAATTCATCTGTTTTCTCTGCTGTGAAAAATACCTCTGCCAGTTGAAGTCCATTTTCTGGCCAGTTTGCCTTTAAAAAACATTTGAGACCATTAAAAAAAACAATATTTTATGCTGTTGGGCAGTGGCAAATGTCTTTTCCATGTTAATTATACCAGTATTACCTTATCTGTTAATTCAAGGTTCCTGGCTGCTTGCTCCAACCATTTTGTAAGAATTTTCTGAAACATATCATTTAAAATTCTCAATACAGAATCACTCAAATAATGAAACTCCTCCATGATTATCTTTTAAAAGTTGTTTACTTATTTTTGAGCCTTGGGGGTTAAACCCAGGGTCTCACACATGCTAGGCAAATGCTCTACCGCTGAGCTACACCTCCAGCCTTATTCCGTCTTTTAAAAAAGATACGAGGGGCTGGGGATTTAGCTCAGTGGTTAAAGTGCTTGCCTTGCAAGCACAAGGACCTGAGTTCAATCCCTAGCACCAAAAAAATAAAATAAAATAAAATAAAATAAAATAAAATAAAATAAATAAATAAAAATAAAAAAGATACGGGGCTAAAAAAAAAAGATACGGGGCTGGGGATTTAGCTCAGTGGTTAGAGCGCTTGCCTAGCAAGCACAAGGCCCTGAGTTCCATCCCCAGCACAAAAATAAATACATACATACATAAAATAAAAAATAAATAAATAAATAAATTAAAAAGACACAAAAGCTAACAGAATTGGTATAATTGGTATTACTGTAAGTTAATCTTCAATGATCTAATGTGAAACAAATGAAATGTGGTCATTAAGAGTAGAACTACTAGGAAAAACTCACCTGTCCGTCAGGTATAGTCCTTCTCACAAATGGGATCACCTCATTTTTAAACCATGGACAAAGATTTTGTAAAGAGACTGGTGTAGAAATTGAGTTCAGCAAATTCTCAAGCATTTTCACATCAAACCTGCTTTCAAAATTTGCCTAAAGATTAGAGTGAGAAATTAAGACTTATCTAACAAATTGAGACCAACAATCTCCCAATCACCAAAGACTTTTCATACTAGGAAGTCGTCCCAAGGAATATCTTACAGATTTAACAATGAGTGTGAAAGGCGACTGATCCATGCAAGTGCCAAATGCTGTATAAATTATGTGGCAGAGGAAGCAGCAGAAATGTGCACTAAAGAAGACGTGACGAGAGGGGATAGCACAAATGCGAACAAGCAACATGTCCACTAATGGCACCACAACACAACACATTTTGGACCTAATATTATATCAACATCAACCAATGTTAAGTAAATTCAAATGAACAATTGCATGAAGAGAGTGGGTCTCACTATGTTGCCCAGGCTTGCCCTAACTCCTAGGCTCAAGAGATCCTCCTGTCTCTGTCTCCTGAGTAGCTGCAATCACAGATGCTACTTAACCACAATCTGGGGAAACATCCTCCCTGCCCAGTCAGAAACCTATCAGTGAATAACTTAATAAAATGTTGCCTGTTGAGTTAAAATTTGAAGTTAACTGGACTTGATGAGGCAAAATAATATTCTATTATATCTTCATACTACTTCCTCTGATTTAGAATCAACAAAGGATAGTTTTCTCAGGGATAGGCACATCTCATAAATGTGAAAATATTCTGTTATCCAATCACATGTGCCACACTGATAGCTTCCAACTCTGAGTCAGAACTCCATCTCAGGAGCCAGAAAACCTTTAAGAAAAACGCAAAATGTATTTATTACCCGGTGTCTCAGCCAAAGATACTGCGCACAGACAAGGTTTCCTTCTCTTAGCTGTAACAAAATATCTTTAAGATCATCTTCGTTATTCAGAAATTCAATCCAAGAACTACCACTGAGAAGTCAAATGGAGGAGAAATATTAGTAGTTTAAAAAATAATAATCCACTAAGCTTATACCTCCCAAGCGAGTATTATTGTGCATATCAACTAGCTTGGTTTTTATTTTTCTCATAAACTTTTTTTTTTTTTTTGGTGCCAGGGATCGAACTCAGGCCCTTGCGCTCGCTAGGCAAGCACTCTAACCACTGAGTTAAATCCCCAGCCCACCACAAACTTTTAAAACAAGTCCCAGCACTTGGGAGGCTGAGGCAGAAGAATCACCATGAGTTGGAGGCCAGCAAGACCCTGACTGAAGAAAACAACAAAAACAAAAAGTTTAAAAACAGAACAGTGCCAAAGATAACACAATGAAAAAGTAAATTTCTGTCTTTCTAGATCTTCAGACCTCTTGTCATCTCCCCCAGAGGCCTTAACTCTTCTTGGAGGGTCTTCCTCAGACAATCATTACATACGTAAATAATTTTTGTTTTGGTTTTTTGAGACAGGGTCTCGCTATGTAGTTCAGGTTGGCCTTGAACTCATGGGGATCATACTGCTTCAGCCTCCCAAGTGCTAGGATTACAAGCATGAGGCACCACATCCAGCATTTTGATTCTAAAAGTCATAAAGTGAAAAAGGAAAGAAAGAGAGAAAAAAATACACTCAGAATTACAAAAAATAAGAAAAGCCAGGTGTGGTGGCACATGCGTGTAATCCCAGCACTCTGAGAGAATGAGGCCACAAAAACAAAACAAAACAAAAACAAAGAAAAAGAGAGAAGGCAGGGAGGGCTAGCCTAGTAAGTAACAGAACATTTTAGAGCTACAATAGTTAAATCAGTCTGATAGTGGTGATAAGGAGGTAAGATCAGTTAGATTCTAATACGTTTGAGATTTCCGGTGCATGGTCAGTGTAACGTTTCGATCAGCAGTGAGAAGGGTAATTTAATGACAGCACTGGGTCAGTAGGCTGACCACAGGGAAAAACATAAATGTATTTGCTTAGCATGCCAAAGCCCTGGATTCAATCCCCAGCACAGGAAAAAAAATTGCATACACATGAAATTAAAGCTTGATACCTCACTCCTTACATCAGAATATAGTCCCAACACAACAAAGACTTAAATTTTAAAAAACACTCTAAAATAAAGAACTGTAAGAGATTTTAAAATCTTGGCTGGGTAACATCTTTCCAAACAAAATCTAGCATCACAAATAAAAATGTCTGAATTTTTTGTAAAAAATATCAGTAACAAAATTAGGAGGAAAAAAATCAGGAGAAAGATGCCACAACTAGGGAAAATCTGAAATACTGAGATAACTTATAAAAATCAACTTTAAAAAGAATAACAACCCTAGAGAAATAGATACCAAGGATAGATACCAAGGATGCCAAAAAGAACAAAAGACTTTGTTTATTTTGTTCTGACTTTTGGCAGTATAGGGTATTGATCCCAAAGACTTCTACATGCTAGACAAGTGCTCTACCACTGAGGTACATTCCCAGCCCTTTTTATTTTATTTTTTATTTTGAGACAGGGTCTCACAAAGCTGCCCAGACCAGGTGTCAGGAAGGCCAAGTGGTCTAAGGCGTCAGACTTGAACAAAGTTGCCCAGGCTGAATTTTAATTTGGTGATTCTCCTGCCTCAGCCTCCCAAGTAGCCGGGATTACAGGTGTGCTCCACCATGCCTAGCTCCAAAAATATAATTTTGACAGAAAAATAAATTCTCGAGTTAAGAATCAAAATGAAAGCGATGCAGTAATATTTTTGTAACACTTTTTTCACACATCAGATTAGCAAAAACAAAACTTTTATGATAGGTTCTTGGTGAATCAACCAGAAAATGGGCAGGCACTCTCCTATACTACCTGAACAAACGTATTTGAAGGACAAACTCCAATGCACATATATTTTTCCTTAACAATTGCATTTTCAGTAACTAAATTTAGGTATATTCATACATGCACCAAAAAATACCACTACTTCAAATATAATCTGTTATGATTAGGACAGGAAGCATCCCCAAGGCTCCACGTGGCAAGGTCTCCTCCCCAGGGCGGCAGTGTCCAGGAATGCAAGGTGACTGGACAATGAGGGCTCTAACTTCATCGATGGATTCACACACTGCCAGAGTCCTACTTTGAGGCATTGTTGGGAAATGAAGGAAACTTAGGCTGTGAGACCTAGTTGAAGAGGCTAGGGTGGGGGCTCCCTCTTGGGGACTCTGTCTTGCCCCAAACCCTTCTGCTCTGGCTGTCCTCTCTCTTGGCCCTCTGCACAACAGGAGGTGAACTGCTGGGCCCTATCACAGTAGGGGGCTCTGCAGCCCCCCAGCCCAGAAGCAATGCAGCCAGTCCCCATGGTCTGAAATCTCTCAGCCGTAACAAATCTCTCCTTAAGCAGGTTCTGTTACAATGATGGAAGCTGACTAACAAAGACATCCCCAGCTAAAGGTAAATCTGTGCATCAGGATAAATTAACAATGAAAGGAAGTGAGACACTCGAAGATATTGTAAGAGAATGACTATGAGCAAAGACATAAAGGTTCATATTTTAAAAATGACAAAGCCAGGCATGGTAGCACATGGCTATAATTCCAGCATTTGGGAGGCTGAGGCAAGATGATCACCATGAGTTCAAGGCCAGCCTGGGCTACACAGTGAGTTCAAGGCCACCCTGAGCTACATAGTGAGACTGTCTCCAAAAACCAAAAAGATAAAGAGGGGGTTGGGGATATAGCTCAGAGGTAGAACCCTTACCTAGCAAGTGCAAGACCCTGACTGAGTTCGATCCCCAGCACCCCCCCAAAAAGACAAAGAGGTCTTTAAGCCAATTTTCTTTTGCTAGGTAGTATTTTCCATCATTTGAACACCCCAGCTCTTCCTCTCCAAGTAAAACAAATTCATCCAAAAGAATGTTGTATTTTTCCACAACATTCTAAACTTATATTCAATTTGTATTCTAAAAGATGAAACATGGAATTTACACACCTGAACTTTTCCGGTCCAAATGCTCCATAAAAAGTAGTCAACTTTGCATGAGCCCTTAGTACCTAAAGAAAAAAGAACTTGATAATCTGAATGTTGTATGCAATGATACTGAATTAAAAAACACCCAAATGGTACTTTAGAGCCTTACATTCTCATTTTATTACAGGTCAAGCTCATCAATGCAACTGGCTTTATTTAACACACACCCCAAATGGAATAATGAAAATATTTCCAATCACATATTGCTATAAAGGCATACACATATTAATTATACTGGCCTTCAAAAAATCAATTTTCACAATGATTTATAAGTGATCTTATTGTAAAACTTAACTGGATTATACCAAAATTATTTTGCGGATTTACATAAACATGCCTGTGTACATGCACCCACGTATTTTGGCACTATTGTAATTATCATCACAGTTTACATTTATTTGTGTATTTAGCAGGTATCAGGAACTATGCAAAATTATTTAGGGTTATTTCCTATGACCGCAAAGTGACCCTATAAGAAAGATACTGTTAACAGTCCCATTCTGAAAATAAGTAAACTGAGGGATAAAAATGGTCCCTTGCTCTTGAAGAAATGCAAGCCTATGTTGAAAAGGAAAAATCTAATGTAATTACCTCTATCAAGCCATCAGAATAGATGGGAATAGTTTTATCTTCTTTCTTCAAAAGCTAAGGATGAAGATAAAATAAGATACAACATCTGCTATATTACGTTTTTAATAAAAAGGATGCATTTTCTGTGAATTAATAGAAAACATTATCTTTGAAAACAAATTGCATTTACTTCTGAAATGAACAGTAAACAATAAGAAAATTACATTTTCAAAAAAACACTGCATTACATGAAAACAGTCCATAACATTTTGCCCATGTTATACCTTGATTTTATGGACTATAACCAGCAATCATAACTCATAGGACTGGGTTGGGGATTTAGCTCAGTGATTAGAGTGCTTGCCTTGCAAGCACAAGGGCCTGAGTTCGATCCCCGGCACCACAAAAAAAAAAAAAAAAAAAAAAAAAAAAAAAATAGAAACCTCATAACTCATAGGACACTGGGGGGAACACTTTACTGCAAAAGTGGCATTATTAGCAATAGCAAAAAGTACTCATTAGAGCTGGGCGTGGTGGTGCATGCTTGTAATCCCAGCACTCAGGATGCTGATGCAGGAGGAGTGCCTCGAGTTAGAGGCCAGCCTGGGCTACATAGTGAGTTCAAGGCCAGCATGAATTACATGGCACGATCCTGCCACAGGAAAAAAATAGTACATATGACAAAAGATCTACGAGAGAAAAAGAATCCATTTAAAGAATCCATTTTAAATATTCTTTTTGCATAATACACACATATACAAAAATTATGAAAACTTACCCTCCACCACTTCATACCCATTAGGATGGCTAATATCAAAAAACAGAAAACCACAAGAGCTGGACAGGATGTGGAAAAGGCGTAACCCTTAGGGCACACTCTTGGTGGGAATGTGAGATGATGCAGCCATGTGAAAAACAATGTGGCAGCTCCTCAAATACTTAGACATGGAATTAATATAAGATCCAGCTATTCCATTTCTGGGTAGATGCTCAGAAGAACTGAAAGCAGAGACTCAAACAGATATTTGTACAGCCATGTTTATAGCAGCATTACTGTCAAAACACCAAAAATATGGAAGTAATTCAAGTGCCCATCAGGGGGTGAATGGATAAACAAAATGCAGGCTACTCATATAAAGTAAATACTATTCAGCAACGCAAAATATAGCATTGACACATGCTTCAACAGGGACAGACCCTAGAAACATACAGAGTGAAAGAAGTCAGACATAAACGACACACACCATATGGTTCTACTTATTTGTAATGTCCAGAGTAGGCACATTGAATAAAGACAGGAAATAGATTAGTGGTTGCCTGGGACTGGGATGGGTGAAACTAAGAGTGACTGTTAACAGTATGGGGTTTGCTTCTGGGCCAACGAAAATAATCGAAAACTGATGGTGGCAATAGTTGGACAAATTTAGTCAGTATACTAAAAACCACTGAACATTAAATGGGTGAACTGCATGATATGTTAATTATCTCAATGAAGCTATAATTTTAAAGTTTTTTTTCTTCAGGCCAGGCATGGTGGCACACTCCTGTAATCCCAGCACTCTGGAAGCTGAGGCAGGAAATCACAAATTTGAGCCCAAGCATCATGGTGCATACCTGTATTCCCCTGCACACAGGAGGCTAAGGCAGGAGGATCGCTTGGAGTTTGAGGCCAGATTGAAATACCTACTGAGCTCAAAGCCAGCATGAATTACACAGTGAAATCGTGTCTCAAAAAAACCTAAAAAGGGGGCTGGGGACTTAGCTCAGTGGTTAGAGTGGTTGCCTTGCAAGCACAAGGCCCTGAGTTCGATTACCAGCACCAAAAAAAAAAAAAAAAATTTCTTCCAAGAAAGAGAGAAAGAAAACAGAAAGAAAAGATTGATCAGCCTACCCTGGTTTTGGCATAGTTGAGCATCTCCTGGGTAGTTTCGTAAGTGATCCATTGGGCCTCCAGGCAGTAATTCACCACAAACTCGTCATCCTGTTTCACAAATGCCAGACACGGTAAGGCAACCCGACAGTGAGCAGCACATCACTGCAGAGCTGGGATTACCCTCCTAAGTGGCCGGGAACGCATACCTGGATTCTATGCAGATTTTCCTTTGCTTCACCTACTAGGTGCTGCCATTTGGTCTGCTCGCTGGTGTCCACAGAACTCAAAGCTAGTTTTTCCAACATATCATTTGCCTTCACCTTGTACACAAGCTGTAATATAAACAGGCCACATCAAGTGACTCGAAGTATGGGAATAACTGAGGATGACTTATTCTCACAGCAAGTTCTATCACATATATTAATATGAAAAAAGATGATCCTCATATGGTTCAGGATAAAGATTAAAGAAAGTAAGCCTTAGATATCTGAAAGGTAATCGGATTATTAGGAAGTATGGAAACCATATTTTATTGAGTCCTTCCAAAACGTATCAATTATTATACTAAGAGTTTTATTTGGGGCTGGGGATTTAGCTCAGTGGTTAGAGTGCTTGCCTTGCAAGCACAAGGCCCTGAGTTCGATCTCCAGCAACAACCAAAAAAAAAAAGATATGGAAGAAACCTAATTGTTTATGAATGAAAAATGAGTTGTAAAAAATACATTAAGCCTTAATAAAAAGAGGGAAATTCTGTCATCTGCACTGCTGTGTATGAACCTGAAGGACATTACACTAAGTGAAATATATCAGGTACAGAAAGAAGGTACATGATCTCACATTTATGTGGGATCTAGAAAAATAGAACTTATAAAGAAATAAAGAGTAGAATAATGGCTACAAGAAGCTGGGGAAGAGGATGGATAGAGAAAGGAAAGATGTTGATCAAAGGGTACAAATTTTCAGTGAGACAGGAGGAATAAATTTTAGAGATCTACTGAACAACACAGTGACTTTAGTCAACAATGTATTGTACAGCTTGGTGTGGTGATGCCCGCCTGTAACCCCAGCACTCTGGAAGAGTGAAGCAAGAGGATCACAATTTTGAAGGCAGGCTGAGGAACTCAGTGACTTAGAGAGACCCTGTCTCAAAATAAAAAAAATAGGGAGATTTATCTCAGTGGTTACACTGCTTGCCTTGCAAACACAAGGCTCTGAGTTTGATCCCCAACACCAATAAATAAATAAATAAATAAAATAAAAAAAGAATAAAATTAAATTAAATTTAAAAAGGGCTGGGGATGTAGTTGAGTATAAAGGCCTTTGGTTCAATCCCCAGTATCACACATGCACATTAAAAAAACCAATAATAATGCATTATGTATTTTCAAAATTACTAACAGATTTCAAATGTTCTTAACCACATACAAAAAATGACAAGTACCTAAGGTAACTGATATATTGATTAGCTTGATTTAACTGCATGATGTAAACACTTATCAAAACACTGTATTATATTCCATAAATTTATATAATGATTATTTGTCAATTAAAAACATTTATAGGGCTGGGGATTTAGCTCAGTGGTTAGAGTGCTTGCCTAGCAGGGTCAAGGCCCTGAGTTCAATCCCCAGCACCAAAAAAAAGGAAAAAAAAAGTTTATAGCTGGTATGGTGGTGTGTGTGTAATCCTAGCAGGGGCAGAGGTAAGAGTATCCCAAGTTTGAGCTCAGCCTGGGCAGCTTAGCAATTTAGCAAGCCCCTGTCTCAAGATAAAAATAAAAAGGGCTGGGATCCTGCTCAGTGCAAAAGCCCTGGCCTCAATCTCAACACTGTTAGGAAAAAAAAAAACCAAAACAGCACTCAGGAGGCTGAGATAGGAGGATTACCCCAAGTTCCACGCCAGCTTGAGCTACACAGTGAGTTCAAGGCCAGTTTGAGGTACAGAGCAAGACCCCACCTCAAAAAACAAAACAAAACAAACAAAAAAAAAAGTTTTATATGAACTACCTCCTTTAATCCTCATGAAAACCTAAAAAGTGTTTATACCTCATCATAACCCTTTGGGATAAGTGCTAAAATCTCCATTTTCCAAACACTAAATCTAAAACTCAAGAAAAGTTTAGTAATGTGTATGAAATTAATTAGATCAAAAGCAATGGAGCGGGGTTTGCTATGTTTTTTCTTTTAAAAGACAGGGTTTTAGCCAAGGATGGCGGCACCCACCTATAATCCTAGCACTCTGGGAGGATAAAGCAGGAGGATCACAAGTTAGAGTCCAGTCTAGAAAATTTGGTGACCCAGCAAAGACCTGTGTCAAAATTAAATACATAAAATAGGGCAGGGGATGTAGCTTAGTGTGAAGGTTTCGGGTTCAGTCCCCAATGCCAGAATTTAAAAAATTAGAACAGTCTCACTATGTTGCCCAGGCTGGTTTCAAACTCTTGGGCTCAAGTGATCCTCCTGCTTCAGCTTCTCAATAGCTGTGAGTACTGGTATATATCACCCTGCCCGGTTTGAAGCTAGTCAAAGGTAACCACAGAATTATAGTTCATGTCCTGTTTTCTAAATCTATCAGATTCTTTAGTGGCTAGAGTTAAATCACTCAAAATTTCAGGGTTTCTTTTTCTATGTGCAGATCGCCAATTTTTTTTTTTTTTTTTTTTGAGACAGGGTCTCACTGTGTAGTTCAGGCTGGCCATGAACTAACTATGTAGCCCAGACAGGCCTTGAAATGGCAGTGATTCTCCTGCCTCAGCCTCCAGAGTGCTAGGATTACAGGTATGCACAACCAGGCCTGGCTCAAAATACCAATTTGACACAGATTTTTGGTTTTGAAAGCTAAAAATGGTAACAAACAGTACTTTCTTTAGTTCTGTTTCTCCACTTCCCTCATTCCTTTCATAGGTCTTCTGACTTTTGATCCATTCTTTTTTTTCTTTCATTTTTTGGAAGTACTGTGGATTGAATCCAGGACATTCCCACGAAGCTACATCCTTAGCTCTTTTTCATTTTGAGAAAAGGTTTCCCTAAATTGCCCAAACTGGGCTCAAACTTGTTCTGCCTCAGCCTCGAAGAAAGTTGGGATTTCTGTTCACTCTTCAAATGAAATCTCTTAGCTATCTGAAAAGGCAACACTATAACAAATACTCATATACCCATCACCCTTAAGAACCAAGGCACACCCAACACAGCTAAAACCCACTGTCTTCTTCACAAATACATCCCCCTACCAGAAGTATTACTGGATTCTGTCTTTAGTATTTATTATTGTTTTAATTTACTTGCCCCTTTACTCATACACAGAATTATACATGTGTAAAGTACTGTATTTTTAAAATAACCACCACATGGGCACCAACTACCCATTGAGTGAATATTAATTTTTTAATGAACTACAATCAGGTTGTCTCCTTCATCTCTCAGGAATCTCACTTTTCAAGGGGTCCCGTGACTTCCTAATTACCAAACCCACCCATCAACTTTCAGCTTTGATATCTGACCTCTGCAGCATCTGCAACTGATGCTCATTCCCCACTAAGCTTAAAATTTCTCTCTCCCTGGCTTCTGCAACGGCGCATTCCTGGGTTCCTTCCTTCATTACTTCCCACATATGTGGAGTCCTTTGTCCACTGTCCCTGAAGTACTGGTGCCCAAGGACGTTCCACGCCACACGTTCTCCTGGTGTGCATCCCAGGGCGCTTCTCCTCTCCGCTGGATTCCCTGCATCCACAGTCAGCTCAGGCCACCACCTGGTTTCCTAAGAGATACTCCTAGTTCGTTCACCAGGTTCCTCACATCCAACGTTCACACACAGAACTCTTTACCTCATTACCTGAGCCTGCTCTTCTACCTGCAGTCCTCAGTTTGGCAGGGCCACCACCACCCAATGTGTACACTGAGCCAGAGTCCTGCCGGCCAACTTGCAGTCCTCCATCCTGCCCTGCATTTGATGACTGCATCCTACTGATTCTACTGTCTGTACACCTCCTATCAGCCTCTCTTTCACTGTCCCTTTCTCATACCTCTCCACTGCAGCACTGCTTCAGCTCTCCCAGAGAAAGCTGCTTGTTTCAGGGACAAATTGACACACACATGCTCACCTCAACATCTAGTCCAAACTGAATGGCAAAGCTCTCGGCTTCTGCAAATCTGTGTTTGTGAAGTAACCGACTCAATCTGACAAGGGGAAAAAGAGATTTCATTAAATGTTTATTAGCAGGGAATCTGAGCTTTTCGTTAAGGGATAAGGAGTAAAAGAATGCAAGAAAGTTACCTGTTTTCTGGTAAAGCTTCTGTAAGATACCTGAGTACTAAAACAGAGACGGAGTCTTCAGAAAACCTGAAAAGACTGCACTGTAAATGCACTTGTCATATCACATTAATGAGTAGATTTCAACTCAGATAAGCTGTTATTTAGCAACTTATCTGATACTTAGCTGATAAAACAAAACATGACCTACTTGGGACCACTTTTGTAAATTCCTTCCAGAAGGTATATGGTATCCTACAAATATAACAAAAATGTGATTAAAATTCAAATATAAAAGCAGTTCACAGTATGTGTAGAAGATGAAGGTAGCGAGCAATGACTTTGACTCATCTCAGGGAGACGAAGGAGGTAGCTGGAGAGGCTTGGGCTGTCACTGCGATTATTAATATGTTGTGAACACATTTTGGGGATTCTGCCATATTTTGTATGGTTGCCAACAAAATGTTGACAATCGTATTGTGGTAAATAAATTCATTTAGATTTATAAGCATTGTTTACAAAAAAAAATCAATTCATTTTATAATTATTAGAGTAAAATAAATAGTTCAATGAGGAAAGTTAATTCCTATTATTCATCAATGGATTTAAAAAAAAAAACCAATGTGCAAAAACTGTTGAAGAAAAAGATTTTCCTACAGTTGCAAACTAACACCACTCAGACTACTTACTAATTATAAAAGGAAAAAAATATATCTTTAGAAATAAATCTGGCACAACTATCCTAACCAAATGATCAAATTCCACTCCCCCCTCTTTTTAGTACTGAGATTGAACCCATAAGGTAGGAGCTATACCCCAGCCCTTCGTACTTTATTCAGAGACAAGTTCTTGTGAAGTGGCTTAGGCTGGCCTTGAACTCATCTCAGCTTCCTGAGCAGCTGGGATTACAAGTGTGTGCTGGTACAAACCTGAGCTCTATCCAGGTATTCCACTATGTTCCACTCATACTTAGCTTAATTATTCTTAAGGCTTTTTAAAAACATTATAAAGTAGTTTAAAATATGCATAAACCGGGGCTGGGGATTTAGCTCAGCGGTTACAGTGCTTGCCTCGCAAGCACAAGGTCCTGAGTTCGATCCCCAGCACTAAAAAAAAAGAAGTTAAAAAAAAAAAAATGCATAAACCTACCGTGCTAATTCCTGTTTGAACCAGAGAAGAAACCCTTGATACTTCCAAAGAATACAGTATTTCCATTGTAGGTAATGCATAAACTACAAGGTATTTCACCTAAGAGAAGTTGAAAAGCAACCAACTTAGTAGGTTAATATAAACCTACACACATTAAGATAGCACTTCACAATCAACAACCACATATTCAAAATATTCATATACAAAGCTAAATGCAAAAAAACCCTCTACAGGCAAACTAGTTACTTTATTATTTAAATACTATATATAAACTTATGTTCTATTCTACCTTCTACATTTATTCCATGAAAATTTATATATATAAGCTCAATCCACAATGTGCATTTAAGGTGAAAGTAATTCCTCAGTCCCAGAATTTTACAAGAATCACATTAATAAACACTTTCTTAGGAATTTTTTTTGTTCTTAAAAATGCTCTTGGTTGGGGATTTAGCTCAGTGGTTAGAGTGCTTGCCTTGCAAGCACAAGGCCCTGAGTTTCATCCCCGGCACAAAAAATAAATAAAGTGAAATATGCAGCCAAGATGTATATCCTTTCTTTCAAACAGTAAAAGAATTCTGCAAGATTATTTTTGATTTGTCAACTGTACGTGAACTAAGAACTAAATATTCTGAACAGTACTTAATATTTACTTATGTGTTTAATAAATGCTATTTCAGGGCTGGGGATTTAGCTCAGTGATTAGGGTGCTTGCCTTGCAAGCACAAGGCCCTGAGTTCGATCCCTGGCACCACAAAAAAAAAAAAAAAAAAGCTATTTCAGCCAGGCGTGGTAGTGCACATCTGTAATCCCAGGACTTGGGAGGCTGAGACAGGAGGATCGCTGCAAGTTCGAGGCCAGTGTGGGCTACATAGTGAGTTCAAGGCCAGCCTGAACTACATAGTCAGACCCTGTATCAAAAAAAAAAAAAAAAAAGCTATTTCTAACACATAATAAGGATAAGCATGAAGTTAAATTTTTCAATACCTTCTTATCAGTTGCAGTTGTCAGAGCTACTAATTTGAGATTTGTAATCCCTTGCCTAAAAGAGAAAAGAAGCTGTAAGTAAACCAAACAAGCTTTGCTGACTGTTAGACACAAGCTGAATAATGTGATGTTCTTGCATAAAAGTTAAAATGGACTTGAGAGTACACTGGATTCTATTTCTCCATGTTCATGGCCCAGACTGATATTCTATCTCAAACAACTCTTAAAGGTTCATATTGCCTCCTTGTTCCCAATGGAAAAAGGCAAACAGGGCTGAGGATTTAGCTCAGTGGTTAGAGTGCTTGCCTTGCAAGCACAAAGCCCTGAGTTCAATCCCCAGAATCAAAAAAAAAAAAAAAAAAAAGAAAGAAAAGAAAAAGGCAAACAGCAAATCAGTCCTTACTCTGTCAGACTGTTTCAGATAGTGGTTTAGAACACAAAACATAATAAATGATCTGAACAAAACCAGATACAAATCCTGGTGCTAAGAGAAGGGAAATTGTCCTTGCCAGAGTTATATCGCACCAGGTAACTGATGAAGGAGAATCTGCTTCTGTGGTGAGAAGAAATTCCTCTATGTGAAGAGAGGGCCAGTTCCACACAGGAATGAGAGAATAAATATCCCACAAACTCAGCACATTCTGCAAAAGAGACATTTTGCTTACATATCTTAATGATTATAAATTTACATTTCAAGATATATTTTTGATATGCACACTGAAATAAAGCCCAGTACATAAGTAATCTATCCTAGCTAAAGTCTTTGTCCTTGTAAGTTTGACAACAATTTTGCTCTTAAACATAACATCGGAGCTAGAGGTGTAGATCAGTGGTAGAGTACTTGCTTTGCATGAAATCCTGGGTTCCATTCCCAGTACCACAAACAAATAAATAAAAAACATAGTGTCAAGCAAAAACATTCATAGAGAAATATCAGGAACATACATCAGTATCAAGAACAAAAAGTAGATTGTCTATCAGCTGGAACTTCACTGCACCTACAAAAGAGAAAACAAGAGGTCTAAGAATTTTATTTCAGTGTTACATATAGCCATATTAAAATTAAAAATATTAATGGAAAGGCAGAAATACATTTACTTGTTTAACAATAACTGAAGGAATTTACTATTTAGCTAACAAATTATACAGTAACTTTTTTCAAACAGCAACTAGTGCAAAAGGAGGAGCAGAAAAAAATGACTTCACAGAAATATCTGACAATAATCCACAAGAACTGCCAAAGCTTTAGTGTTTAATAATGAAGAACCCTAGCCAGGCATGGGGGCACATGCCTATAATCCCAGCACTCAGGAAACTGAGACAGGTTGATCTCCTTAAATTCCAGTCCAGTCTGGGCTACATAGTGAGCTCAAGCCCAGCCTGAACTACAAAGGAAGACCCTGTCCTAAAAAACAAAAACCAAAAAAGTTAAGAAAGCAACTGAACAAGTTCCAAGAGTTGCATACTTTATAACATAAACCTCTCTGCACAAAGTAGTTAGCTGTAAAAAGTCACTGAACTGTGTCTTGGCTTGAGAAAGTGGTGTTCCAGATTTCAATGTAAGTTATTAGCAACCTCAACTCCTTTGTTTGTTTTGTTTTGTTGTTTCGTTTTGTTTTGTGGTGCTAGGGATCGAACTCAGGGCCTTGCGCTTGCTAGGCAAACACTCTACCACTTTAACTAAACCCTCAGCCCACCTCAACTCCTTTGTACGGCGGGTGTCTTTGTTTTCTCCTTCCAGTTCTACCTCGGCCTCCATGAGAGAATGTTTTTCCCCAGTTCATCAATGTGACTATACTTGTATCAACAATTCTTCCAGTGATCTGGTCAGACATGGTGTGATAGTTATCTTGCATATGCTGTCAGAACCTGTGTACCACCAAGGTGAGGATCACTGTACAGTTTTGGGGTCACTTCCAGCCTCTCCAAGGTTCCTAGCTTGGCAGTGATATCTCAGGCCACCACCTACACTTCCACTTGGCCAAGCAGAGGCCTCCAGCTGTCATTTCTCATTACAAGACTCCCAGAACATCTAAATTAAAAGTTTTCATTTTCATTAATTCCTGTCTCTGGTTTTTTTAGATGACCACTACAATCTCCTAAAACAAAGTAGGAACTACAACATGTCAAGAACAGTCATGTTATGGACAATTATCTAACTCATCTGGCTTGTTTCAAAGAATGACTTTTCTTTTTCAAAGAATGATTTGGTAAAAAGTCCATACACTTGTCCAAGCATATTAACGTGAAAATTATAACTTGTTAATAATTACAGAAAGGAATAGTTTACCTTTAATAATTTCTGCATCAATAAGGTTCTTAACTGTCATTTCTTTTGTGGAAGAATCTGGTTCCCATTTTGAGAATGCATAATTTCCAGTTCCCTGAAAAGCAAAAACAGTGCAATAGTTGTAAATTTCATTCTAAGATCTGGACACTTCTCAAAGTAGAAACATATAAATTATAAAATTACTCATTTTAAAATGTAAATACATATTCAAGCCCAACTAGCTTTTATCTTTCAGTTCCTCTTAGTTTCAGGAAAGAATGGGAAGAACTGAATGTTGGATATTCATTGTTGTCACATGAGTAACATTTAATCAGGAATAGGCATAGGGGACTTCCATCAGTGGTTAGAGTGCTTGCCTAGCAAGCTCAAGGGTCTGAGTTTGATCCCCAGCACCAAAAAAAAAAGTAAATTACAATAAAAAGACATAGTATGAACTTTAAGACCTCTTCCAGCCTTTTGCCTATTTTCTCATTTTACTAATAAAAAGTACTTGCAAGCAGGTTGGCTAGACAAGACTGAGAACAAAGCAGGGTCACTTACAAGGTAGGGATTAAACTAAAGACATTTTATTCTTGAGGACAATTCTCTAAAAAAGGGGTTAACTTGGCTTAACCAGGGGAGTTGGGGATTTAGCTCACGTGGTACAGCACTTGCCTAGCAAGCACAAGGCCCTGAGTTCGAACCCCAGCATCAAAAAAAAAAAAAAAAAAAAAAAAGATTCCAGGGATCTGTAAAGCCAAGCAGGAAAAACATTTACATATTCATTTTCTTTTTTGGTACTGGGGATCGAACTCAGGGCCTTGTGCTTGGTAGGCAAGCACTTTAACCCCTGAGCTAAATTCCCAGTCCTTACATATTCATTTTCAGTAATCACTTGAAGTTTAGCATTTCTTTCACTTTCAAACATAAGCAAAAACCAAAATAAAACATTAGTCTCCAAAGAACTTTTGAGTTTGTCACCAAAAATAAATGTACCTTCTGAAAGACATTCTACAGCCACTATGATTTTTGTTTTTTTTGGTGCTGGGGATCGAACTTAGGGCCTTGTGCTTGCAAGGCAAGCACTCTAATCACTGAGCTAAATCCCTAGCCACTATAATTTTAATGTAGTGATGTGTAAACAATGTTTCAAGATAGCTGCAATAATGTGATTTACAGGGGTGGGGAGGGTGTTGGGGGGGTTGGGGATTTAGCTCAGTGGTAGAGCAAATGCAAGGCCCTGAGTTTGAGCCCCAGCACTGCCACCCAAAAAACAAGAGTTAAAAATAAATCTGTAATTTCTGGCTGGGAGTTTAGTTTAGTGGAAGAGCACCTCCCTATCACGTCCAAGGCCCTGGGTTCAATCCCCAGCACTGTAAAAAAGCCAACAAAATAAATCTGTGATTTCTGTTTAGTGACAAAGTCACAAGTGCTACGGAAACTGTGAGATTTTTGGTTTTGTTTTTGTTGTTTTTGTGTATAATCAGAACTGAAAGAAATGCTAATATTTCTTGGAGAGGCTAGTGAAAATAAAGATGCAATATTTTTCTAAAACAGAAATTCTGGTTTTTTAAATTTTATCACCCTAAATTTTATTTTTATTGACCTAATTTATAATTTCCTTTTTGTTACAGGCTACAAATTAATTTGAAATTTAACTAAAAAGATAACATGCTATCACAGAAACACTTCAGGTAACAAAAAACAAAATTTTATAGAAAAAATTACCCCAATTATCACAGGAGTTTCACTTGCTAAATCTCCAGCCACAAGACTGAGACAACCAAGAGTATGATAATCTTCAGCAGAAATAAAACTGGATCTGATTTGTCCCTGTAACTGCAAAATTAAAAGATCAGAATAATATATATGTATACTGTCCCACAAAAAAAGCACAAAAACCAGCTTAAATCAATCTTTTAAAAAAGTTATTAAAATGTTTTACCATAGTAATTCCTAAAGTATCGAGTAAGTCAATTAGAACACATATAGATATAACATAGAAACATTCTACATTTATGCTAAATCTAAGTTGAAAGAGAATAATAAAGTTTTGTTTTCTTACCTTCTTGGCTGTATCCAAGTCTACATTTTCAATTGCTACATTAAAAAAGAAAGCAGGTTAAACTTACAGTATCAATCTAAGAAATAATTCAAGTCATCCCTTTTTTTCGAATGTAAAATTAGGGGTTGGGGATTTACCTCAAGTGGTAGAGCACTTGCCTAGCAAACACAAGGGCCTGAGTTTGATCCCCAGCACCCCCCCAAAAAAAGTTATCAATGTGAAATTAATGCATTTTAGCTCAAAGAACACAGGACTGAAGAAATAAGTTAGTGCTGACTTTTCATTTTCAGCACTGACTAATGTGATACACCGTGAGTATTTGCGTATTCAGAGCACCAGCCAAGCTGATTTACCATCACTACAGTGCCCCTGTGTACCTCCCCAGGCTATGTTCCTTCTCACCAAGAGTCTTCTTGCCCCACTGGTGATCCTCCTATTCCAGCTCTCAAATCCTACCTGCAAAGTTTTATCACTTCTTACTCTCTTGGGACAGTTCTTTTACTTACTTGTCTAGCTTCTTCATGAAATCACAGACAACTATGGATTTTAAATGTTTTAAAACATTTGTTATGCTGGGCGTTGTGGAGCATGCCTATAATCCCAGCACCTGGGAGACTGAGGCACAAGGATCACTACAAATTCAAGGGCAGCCTGGGCTACATGGTGAGGGAAGGGCCAGCCAGGTTGAACTATATAGGAAGAAAGTATTGCAAAAATCCAAAACAATAAAATAAAACAAAACATTTGTTAAATATGTGTCCTGATCAATAAATATGTGTCCTTATTGGCTGAGATGGACATATGGCCCATACTACTCACTCAGTATATTATAGATCAGGGCTCTGCACTGTCAATACCTATATAGTCGTTTCCACTTCTGGGTTCATTCACTGCATCAAAAAGCATTTATCACCATGCTAGCCCACATCATTTCACCTCAATTAAGCTGCAAACTCCTTGAAGCTGGAGCCAAATTATATTTCTTCAGAGTCTACTGCAGTTCTTTTAGAGAAAGGAGCCACACTCTGAAACCTTAACTATATACCCAGAATCATAACATACAATTAAACTATTCTTAAGAATATTTGAAAATTTACCTGAACGGACTGGGGATTTAGCTCAGTGGTTAGAGTGCTTGCCTTGCAAGCAGAAGGCCCTGAGTTCGATCCCAGCACCAAAAAAAAGAAAATTTACCTGAAAAACTAATAAATATTGCTGCAAATCAATAAGAAAATAATGCATTACTTACCTTGCTGAATCTTTACAAGATGAAGGTTTGTAATATAAAAAAATCCATTGTGTGTAAGAAGCAACATATAATAGATACCTATTAAAATAATAACAAAATCAGAGTCTCTAGAAGAAACATGGACATAAAATTTAAACAAGCATCTTGAGCTAGTTTTAAAAAAATGTCAATTCCCTCATTTAAATTCTAATCAAGGGCTGGGGCTGGGGATTTAGCTCACTGGTTAGAGTGCTTGCCTTGCAAGCACAAGGCCCTGAGTTCGATCCCCAGCACCAAAATAAATAAGTAAATAATTCTAATCAAATAATAAAGTAATGATATAAACCTTATTCACAAAAATTAGTTATTTTAAAAACAATGTTAACTTCTTTGAGACTTTTATTTGACTTACAAGTAAAAAATTCAGATATATCAAAATAAATTATTGTCCAGTTAACATTTATTGAAATCAAAATATGACAAGTATGCTAAAACCCACAAAAAGCTGAGCATCATGGCCCACACCTGTAATCCCAGCACTCAGGAGGCTGAGGGAGGAGGATCACTGTGATTTTGAGGCCAACCTTGGCTACATAGTGAGTTAAAGGCCAGCCTGAACTATATAGCAAAACCCTGTCTCAAAAAAAACAAAACATAACAAAACAAAAAGAATATGCTATTTCTTTAGCTGGGCATGGTGACACACACCTGTAATCCCAGGGATCTGGAAAGCTGAGGCAGGAGGATTTCAATTTCAAACCCAGCCTATGCAACTTAGTCATTTAGTGAGAACATGTTTAAAAATAAAAAACAAGGTGCTTGGGGCTGGGGATTTAGCTCAGTGATTAGAGTGCTTGCCTTGCAAACACAAGGCCCTGAGTTCGATCCCCAGCACCAAAAAAAAAAAAAAAAACAAGAAAAGGGATGGGGGGATACAGTTCAGTGGTTAGCCCTGGGTTCAACCTCTAGCACTACCACACAAACACACAAAAGAACCACACAAACAAACAAACAAACAAAAAACCCCAAATAAATTTAGAATATTATATTTAGGAAAAGAACATATTTAATCCTCTGAGAAGATCTAAAATTTAAAAAATTGTTTCTACAATAATATTTGCATCAATAGAAAATTTAACACTATGTAGTTAGCTTAACAAGAAATTTACTTTTTTTTTTTTTAGTGCTGGGGATTGAACTCAGGGCCTTGTGCTTGCAAGGTACACTTTTTTTTTTAAAGACAAGGTCCCACTATGTAGTTCAGGCTGCCCTTGAGCTTGCTATGTCATCCAGGCTGGCCTTGAATTTGTAGCAATCCTCCTGCCTCTGCCTCCCAAGTGCTGGGATTACAGGCGTGTACCACTAGGCCTGGCGAAATTTATACTATTTTTATTGAACATAAAAACAGGTTTTTGGTTGGGTATTTATCAGAAGCCATGCAAAAAAAAATTCAAGCTTACCTTCTTTTGAACCATCTTTATCAATAATAAGATTCCGGTAAGTAGGTTGATTTTCATCATTAGTTTTCTCAACAAAAGCCTAATTGCAAATTAATTTCAAATGATAAAGTTGAAATTAGAAAAATACAATGAGGAACTATATTGTTTAAACCCCAGAGTTATTATTTATCATTAGCAACAATTCTGCCTATATTCCAAACACTTTAGTTCTAAAATGGAAAACTATTTTGAACAAGCATATTAAATACCTTTAAAGTTTAAATTTGGGGAGGGGTGATGGAAATTGAACTCAGGGCCTTGCACCTGCTAGGCAAGCGCTCTACCACTAAGCTAAAGCCCCAGCCCCTAAAGCTTAATTTTTAAATTTTCCATTTACTTTGTATGTTTCTGAGGTTAATTCTTAAATTTAATGCAAAGAAATATTAATTTTTATTTAAAACTCAAGATAATAAGTTTCAAAGAACTTTAGTTTTCTAAAAGATTATTTAGAATTTAGATAAAAATGAAAACATAACAAGATCTTACATTAGTAAGTAATGTCTGCTTTGATGTCACATGAATAAGGTGTAAGTTGCCACTTCTCTCTCCAACCAAAAGAAACTTCCCTTCTTGACACAGGCCAACTACATCCACTTCAGTATCTGAAAATTTGAAATCAACGTTACAAGCTTCCCCTCAAAATGTTTATTTTCAATACAAAAAAATACAAATTGTCACTAAAAATCTACGATTTAGGCTACTTGTAAATATTTCAAAAATGTTGAAAAACTGACCAGGGCATGGTGGCACATGTTTGTAATCCCAGCACTCAGGAAGCTGAGGCAGGAGGATCACTGATTTCGAGGCCAGCGTGGGCTACATAGTGAGTTCAAGGCCAGCCTGAACAACATAACAAGATCCTGTCTCAAAAAACCACATACACACACAAACGCGCGTGCACGCGCACGCGCACACACAAAATGTTGAAAAGTCTGAAAGAATACTGCTGACTTTGATTAGGTCAACTAATATTTACCAAACACTTATTATATGCTAAGCACTGTTCTGGGACCTCATGTATGTGAGAATAACAAAAGATTCTCACCATCAGTGACCTCAAAGTCTGAGGCAGAAATAGATGATAAAAGCAATACCATGTACCTGGCTTATGAACTGAAACTATTTAGTAGCAATTGTCTTCATATAAATGAATGATAGGACACCACAAACCGTTACATCATTGAGGGATATTGTGAATCTTGCAGACTGACCAGGGTAGATGCATTAATACTGTACTCCCCAATCAAGACCATGTTCTCAAACACACGCCTTCTGATTCCTTTCCTTAAGGCTCAGCTCTTATACAAGTATTCCAACACACATCATTTCCAGAAAATGTCTACTTAAGAAGTAAACAAACCAAAAAAAGGTTCATAATATTTTCACCTAATTTCAGTGCAATCACTGATTTGTCCTTAAATCACTTTCATATTCATGTTTACACATACTTTTACTGCCCTTTCACTTGAAGGATTCATAAATATTCCGTAAGATTTTTACAGTACTATATATTCTAAAACTATTCATATATCTGTTGATGATACTGAAACTATGTACAAGATTCAGGAATTTACAAAAAAATTCAGGAACTTACAAAAAATAACAAAGACTCGGGAATTTCAACACAAATGGGCTCAAATATTCAGTAGTGTAATAAAAATAAGGCAGGTAAATTAAATTATTGTTACAAATGTTACAAATGTTTCCCCTTTGATATGAGAGAAGAGATTATCTCAGTATCCTTTGAGTCTTAGTGCCTCCTACACCCCAGAAAAAACACACACAGACAAAACTGGCATGGTGGCACATCCCTGTAACACCAGCACTATGGGAGGTTGAGGCAAGGAGGATCAAAAGTTCCAGCCCAATGGTTGGGCATTTAGCTCAAGCCGTAGAATGCTTGCCTAGCAAGCACAAGGCTCTGTGTTTGAGCCCCTACACGCCCCCGCCCCCCCCAAAAAAGGTTTGAGCCCAGCCTAATATACTGAGATCCTATCTCAAAATTAAAAGAAAAAAAAAAAGAGCACATTTTCTTGAGCTTTGCCTAATTTTGATTATTAGAAATAATGAAGTAAAGAAATGGCAGTCCATTAGAAAGTAATAAGCAACATATATTTGTTTTCTGATGTATTTAATTACATTAGCCTTACCAAATATAAGATGCAATTGAAGTGATTTACAAATACTGTCAAGCAGTATCACTGATTGGTCTGCTACAATTATAAACCCATCACTCAAACTACATGCTTGAATCTTTGGATTTAATGAAGCCTGTGGGAGAAGAACAAGATCAGTATTTAAACATGTTTACACAAGTTTAACAATACTATCAATAGTATCTTCATGGTCTCAAGTATCCAACTTTAAAATTTAACCAGAAAGGTCTTTTTTCCCTCAGTCCATCTATATAATTAGTCATCAAATTTTTCTTTGTATGCTTTATTTTAAACTTATCCAGGGCTGGAAGAAGTGGCACATGCCTGTAATCCCAGCACTGGGGAGGATGAGGCAGGAGGATCGCCAAGAGTTCAAGGCCAGCCTGGACTACATAGCAAGACCCAGTCTCAAAAAACAACAAGGAGTCGGGGATTTAGCTCAAGTGGTAGAGCACTTGCTTAGCAAGGGCAAGGCCCTGAGTTGGATTTCCAGCACCAAAACAACAACAACAACAACAAAAACACTATCCAGCATTCTGAGCAGGGAAATAGTACAGGACGGATAGGGAATGCAAGAGATTCCCTTGTTTCCCAGAGGGTTGATCTTAGGTTCTAGGAGCTAGGCATTAATATAAACAAATGAACTGGCTCAAAGCCTCAGTGCCATACCTACGCTACAAGGCAGGCAGAAGTTGAACTGTGTGAGCTGGAGGGCAGATGCCCCCACAGAAAAGAATCTACACAAAGCAGAATCTGCTTAACACCAGCCATGGAAAGCCCCATGGTAACGCAATTCTGGCTTGGCCACACTTTCCAACTTATCCAGGAAAGCTAGATCTTTGCGTGAAATGTGCTCATTTTTAAATATTGGCAGCAAAGCCAGTATCTTTAAAAACACACTGTAAGCCAAATCCGAGTCTTCAGCATTCAGACTGTAGATTAGATCTTCCCACATAAATCTATTTTGAAGCAGCTGACCCAGCTTCATGGCTGACAGTGCTGTTGCTTACTAGCTCAATGATCTCAGGCAAATGCCTCAACAGCCTCCCTGTAAAGCAGGAGTAGCAATAACAATAATACCTACAATGCTTGCTTGTGTGGAAATTAAATGAACTAATTCATGGGAAGAGTTTGAAAGAGAGCCTTTGCCCATAGTTTCATTTTTTATTTTTGAGTCAGGGTCTTGCTCAGTTGCCCGGGCTAAACTCAATCTTTTGATTATCTTGTCCAGCCTCCTGAGTAGTAGCCGGATTTACATGTGTGTGCGCCACACCCAGTTCTTCCTTCTTCTCACGGCCCAAGTCAACTGTAGGTGCATTAGGACAAGCTCTTTAAACTGCCAGAGCCACAGGAACACACTCTCCTTTGATTTCCTACTACATTTACTGTCTGTGCCATTCATGTGGCATTTAACATATGCTGATTTACACAGCTATGTATCTTTTGTTTATGTTCTGTTTGTCTAACTTTGAGGCATGTTCCTAAAAGGAAAGGATAATACGCCATTTTATGTCCAAGTGCCTAGCGTAGGGCTCTGAACACAAGTGATGTTCAAAACACGATGAGTAAGTCAGGTGTGGTGGCTCACACCCATGATCCCAGTACTCGGGGAGGCTGAGGCAGGAGAACAGCAAGTTCCAGTGCAGCCTGGGCAATTTAGTGATTTAATAAGACCTTGTCTCAAATGTAAAAATATTTAAAAAGGACTGGAGATGTAGCTCAGTGCAAAAGTAAAAAAAGTTTAAAAACATATTGAGTGAATGCTGCGAACTATTAACAGAGGAAATTTTAGCTCCTGAATTCAAAGCTCAATACACATGAACTACTGTTTTTCAATAGAAGTTCTCAAAAGTTGGGATAGGACTGGGGCACTTTCATGTTTAAGGCTCCTGGTAATATAAAAAAATTAAAGAAACCAGACATGGTGGCCCACACCTGTAATTCCAGCACTCAAGAGGCTAAGGCAGGAGGATCATGAGTTTGAGGCCAGCACGGACTACAGAGTTTGAGGCCAGCCTAGACTACTACACATGGAGACCTTGCCTCAAAATACAAAAATTTAAAAGAAAGTATATGTACATGTTATGGTTTGTGCCTAGATGTCCCCCCTCAAAGCCTCATGCCATCATAGGTGGGGCTTTTTCAGAGGTGGCTGGATCTAGAGTGTGTGATTACTGTATTAGTCCACTGATTGGCTTGGCACAGTTCTGCTGGGATCAAGGATGCGATACCAGAACTAAGGGTCCCAGGATTAAGGGTGGGAGTGCTCCCTATGCTGAGGGCAGAGATCCTGAATAAAGTATAAGGGACAGAAAGAGGCTTGTCTACCTCGTTTGCCCGCCTTTTTTGCTTCCCTTGCTGCCTTCTGCCTGTCTGCCATGCCACCCTGCCTCGGACCCAGCTGACTGTGGACTGAAACCTCTACAAACTGTGAGCCAAATAAACCTTTCTTCCCCTAACTTTGGGTGTCTGGTATTTTGTCCCAGCAATGAGAGAAAAGTAACTAAGACACAGGGTCTTGCTACATAGCCCAGGATGGCCTCGAACTCGTGATCCTCCTGCCAGCACTAGGACTACAGGCATGAGCCACCATACGTAGCTCCTTTTTTAAGAGAATTAAATAATTGCATTGACATACTAAGGGAAATATAATACTGGACTACAATACTGAGACAAATGATCAGCTGTATTTTCTCTACAAGAAATCTTTTTTTTTTTTTTGGTGCCGGGGATTGAACTCAGGGCCTTGTGCTTGCAGGGCAAACACTCTAATCACTGAACTAAATCCCCAGCTACAAGAAATCTTAGTTCACCAACATCATCAATATTTTATGAGAAACAAAGTACTTTGAGGAAAGTCTGACATAAAAAAGTAACAGTAGGGGGCTGGGGATTTGGCTCAGTGGTTAGAGTGCTTGACTCATAAGCACAAGACCCTGAGTTCAATCCCCAGCACCCAAAAAAATAAAAAATAAAAAAATAAAAATAACAGTGATACTTTCTATCAAAGGCAAAGGATGTTTTCAGGCCTGGAGTGAGAATAGTGAAATTATTAACTTTAATCAAAAGAAGTTTAAACGTAAAAGAAATGCACAGAGAGTTTAACTGTCAAACTTCAGCAGAATCTGTAACTCAGGATAGAGATGATCAGGGAGCCTCAGCCTTCACCTCCACTGGCAACGCTTTATTTCCTAAGCAGGCAGTAGGTACTCTCCCTAGGAGCTTATATATACTTTGTATGTGTTAAGTGTCAAGAAAAGCTAAGAAACATTCAAGCTCTGGAAACTCTGATTCTAAGATGATACAAAAAGAAATCAGATGCAGATCTTCAGCAATCTGTGACTGAATCTTGATTTCCTATAAAGTGCCAAATTTACTCACAAAACATTTACTGTGGGATTACCTACCAGGCATACTAAACATGTAGTAAAAATTTTGTGAGTAAACCAGTTGATGTCAAAATCTACCTTTTCTTTTTTTTTTTTTTTTGCAGTACTCAGATCAAACCCACAGGCACAGCCAGGTATGATGGCGCATGCCTGTAATCCTAGCACTTGGTGGCTGAGGCAGGAGGATCACTGAGTTCGAGGCCACTCTGGGCTACACAGTGAGTTCAAGGCTGGGCTGAACTACCTGGTGAGACCCTGTCTCAAAACCAAAACAAAACAGAAGAACAACTCAGGGGCACTCCACCACCAAGCTTTTTCATTTTAAAAAAAATTTTGATAAGAGTATTGCAAGCTCCCCAGGCTGATCTCAAATTTGTGAACCTCCTGCCTCAACAGAAGGGATCACAGGACAGGTGTGCCCACCACACTCAGCTAAAAGCATTACTTATTTTATGAGGTGGCGAGAGGATTGAATCCACAGCCCTCACACATGCTAGGCAAGCCTTCTACCACCAAGTTACATCCTCAACACCAAAATTATTACCTTTTCTGAGGCGATCTTCACAAGCAAATCTACTTGATACAAAGCAGCCCCATTTTCTTTTCTTGAACCAACACTTAGGTATCCACTTCCGGTATCATCACTTGTTAGCAGCTCTATATCATTCCACATGTTTTGGAAATTGTCTTTCTGAGTCAGGAGGCACTGTCTTTCCTGTCATAAAATGTAAAATTACAGACTAACTTGTCTTGTTTTTTTGTTTTTTGCTTTTTTTTTTTCCTGGTTTCTTTGAGACAGAGTCTCACTATGTAGCCCAGGCTGGCCCTGAACTCAATGGCAATTCCCCTGCCTCAGCCTCCCGAGTGCTGTGATCCTAGCCAAATTGCCTGGCCAAATTGTCTTGTTGCATAGCAATCAGTTTCTTGGTAAATGAAAAGGCTTACTCAAAAAAAAAAAAAGAAAAAGCCGAAAAACTATTATCAACACATGAAAGTTCTTTGTATTCATATTATTTCTGTGGTCACCAGATATTTTGGGTCAAAAAAATGGAAATAGTAAATAAGCCTGCTGTAAACAAGGAAAGGGGGGAATGGAAGGGAGGGGTGAGGAAGCAGGGGGAACCAAGATACATCATGTACAGGTACAAAATAACCATCATGAATGTGATCATTATGTACACAATGCACCAATACATGTTCTTGGCAAAAAAAATAAAAATTTAAAGAAAAATGGCAATAAATTATGATTATTTCCAGAGAGCATCATATTGGTTTACACACACAAACCAACAATTCTGCTATCACCAGTGTATCCTAGAACTTCTAGGACTTTGTGTGCTTAACAGCTTGAAATTATACCAACTTTTCATGAGAAATAAACCTTTAATGAGTATAGCAATAAAAAGTAACAGCTCTGAAGTGAGACTGTCCAGGATATCTCAGAACGTAAGATTCCAGGTAAACTGTTTTTGAAAGTCCATTAATGTTCTCACAGTGTAGTTATATGATTTTTTTTTAAAGGTAGAGAAAAAATTAACTGGATTGGGTTTCTAACTGGACCAAAGAATACACTTAAAACCACTTCAGTAGCAAAGATTTACAGAATTTATATTATCTGTGGTACTGAATGAGAACAGTACTAAAGTGAAAATCAATCCCCAGATAAAGACTGGTAGGGACCAATAACTAAATAATTAGAAAAATTTTAGTAAGTGCCATCAGAAGCATGTTTTAAAATCTCATGGGAAGGGTAGAGGATGTAGTTCAGTGATAGAATTTAAATAAAATGTATTTTTATTTTATTATTTTATGTGCCACCATGCCCTCTATGGGAGGGGCATGGTGGCACACACCTGTAATCCCAGCACTTGGGAGACTGAGGCCGGAGGATCACTAAAAGTTTGAGGCCAGCCTGGACTACATAGCGAAACCCTATCTCAAAAAACCAAAAAATAAATAAACAAAATAAAACCTATAGGGCTGAGGATGTAGCTCAGTAGTTAGAGTGACTGCTTTGCAAGCACAAGGCCCTGAGTTCGATCCCCAGCACCAAAAAAAAAAAAAAAAAAACCCAAACAAACAAACAAAAAACCCTATAGAGAGCACAGTACAAAGAAGGAACGTTTCATATTTTTAAATTTATTATATATATTTTTAGGGAAAAATAATCTTTGGTTTTGGAGACAGGGTCTCACTAAGCCCTTCAGGCTGGCCTCAAACTGACAACAATCCTCCTGTCTCAGCCACCTGAGTGCTGAGACTACAGGTGTGTATCACCATGCCTGGCTTTTTTTGCGGGAGGAGGGGACAATTTTTAACTCCATGCTTTCACAATGACTAGCAAGCTGTCCTTGGACAACTACCTTAATTTTTGTTTTCTTCAACTCTCTAATTTATAAAAGAGTAATGTAATTGGACTGATCTAAAAGGGTTCAGTTTTAAACATACACAGAACAATGCTTGGCTTATGGCAAACACTCAGTTGTAAACGTTTATTGGAAGTGGATAACATTTGGGCTAGGAATTTAAGGTCACTAGAGTTTTTTAAATACAGGAAGACTCCTTACTAACAATGTAAGCAAAAAAAGAAGAAAGAGGCTGGGAGTGGTGATATACATCTGTAATCCCAGCACTGGGAAGGCTGAGGCAGGAGGATTGCTGCAAGCTGGAGGCCAGCCTGGGCTATATAGTGAGTTCAAAGCTAGCCTGAACTGTATGTGGAGAAAACCTAAATAGTTCAGAAAATCAAAAACCAAAAAAAATAAATAAATAAGAAAAACAAAAACATCCAGAATAGTTGTGATGTTTGGGTGGGAACTGGGAAGAGATTAGGATAGGAGGAATACGTGGGGTCAACACTTTTTTTTTTTTTGGCAGTACTGGGAATTGAACCTAGAGCTTCCCCACAAAGCAACATCCCGGACCTTTTTTTGTGTTTTGCGAGCGGGGTTTTTTTTTGGCGTGCTAGGGATGAAAGTCAGGGCTTTGTGCTTGCTAGGCAAGTGCTCTACCACTTAAACTAAATCCCCAACCTCTCTTATTGCTTTTTTAATGCCTATAACCCCAGGCACTGTTCTAAAAGCATGAAGACAGTTGTGAATGAGATATAACATCTTTGCTATTACAAAGTTTATATTCTTGTGAGAATGAGAAAACAGAGTTAAGATGTATTAACCACTCTTGTGTGTCCAGCAATACTGAATGCTTTATTCATTTAATGTGAACAATCTATTTTTAATTTTGTAAAAAGTGTTGATGCCAATAAACTGCCTCCCAACCAAAAAATAAGTAAATGTCCAAATTATTATAAACAGTTCATTGTCTGAAAAAAACAATGTTTGGATAAATGATAGAAGGGTAGCTTCAGGACCAGTTTGGGGAGGGAAAGAGGTGTCATTTGAACTAAAACCTAAATAACAGGAGACCAATTATGCCACGCTTATGCGGAATACGATGCAGGCAAAGAGAACAAGCGCAAAAGCTGAGAGGCTGGAGAGAGTCAAGGCAGCTGTGGGGCCACAGCTACAGAGGATTATGATGCTGAAGAAGTAGTAGGAACGAAATCAAACCTCGACTACAAGAAGGGATTTTGCAGGGTGGAGTGGCGCATGCCTATTAATCCCAAATCTCGGGAGGCTGAGGCAGGAGGATCGCTGCAAGTTCAAGGCCGGCCTAGAATGCACAGGGAGACCCTGTGTTTAAAAAAAAAAAAAAAAAAGCAGAGAGAAAGAAGAAAATTGGAAGTCAGCCTGGACCTGGACGACTTTGCAAATTTTTATGTCAAAAATTTTTAAAAGGCCTGTGAATGTCGTTCAGTGGTAGTGCACTTCTCTGGCATGCTCGAGGCCCTGGGTTCGATCCCCAGTACCGGGAGTGGAGAAAAAAGCCTGTCCTCAGTACCGGGGGAGGGGGGTAACTAAGCAGATAAAGTGATAGTTTCATAAACATTTTTAGAACACCCTGCGAGACGGAGAACAGATTAGTGAGCACAGGACAAGCGAGATGAAACACTGTCAATTAGGCTTCCACACATGAAAACGCTCTGACACGGACACGGCTGCCAGCAAGAGCCGACTCCAACCTCTCTCCTGCCAGCGTCTACAGAGGAAAACACCACTAAATAGGCTGAAGTCGCTTCGAACCCACTCCCAGCTCCCTAAAGCAGCCCAAATACCCCTCCTCACCTGCAACTGAAGAAACTAAGAGAAGGCACACAGGTATTTCTCCTCTCTTCCTCACTCACACAACCGCCCCCAAGTGCTTTAAATTCCTTCCCAGGGGTTTGAATTGGCGGGAGAATACCACGTCCAACCCCTTCTACGGAGAGCGGAAAAGGCCAAGATTGCTCTAAAATCGAAATAGGAAGTCGCCCCACCCTAAACTGTTTCCATTCCCGTCTAGCGATTTTATGCTAGGCTGTATTTTTTAGCCCCGCCCTCTTCACCGCCCTACGCACCGCCTTCGAAAAACCAACCAATCATTGCCTCGAACCTCGTTGCTATAGAAACTAGTCACCACCCCTTTCCCTCCCAGCAAGCTGCGCGACGCGCCAGGCCTCATCCCCTTTGTGCCATCCGGGTCTCTTGCACGAGCTCTTTAGTCTGTAGCGAAGGTTCGGGGTGGCTGGTACTGTTGAAAGCGTTGAGTGGAGGCGCCGCCTTAGCGGCCAGGACTCTGGAATATGGCGGTAGGTGCCGAGTGTTGGGTTTAAAGCCACGGGTGTTTTTGTGATGGTTTGAAAGAGTGGGTGAAGAGCTCCCAGAACTGTAGTCCGCGCTTGTGTGTGGACAAAATGGCGCCGCGGCCTTTTTCTGCGCCCGCCATCATGGCTGCCCGCTTAAGGGAGGGGGAAGTAAGGCGGTGTCGATGGGGGTGGGGAACCGCAGGGAGTGCCTTTTTTTCCAGAACTTTCTTCATCTCTTCTCCAGCCCCATGTTCTTTTCGGCCCCCGGAACTGTGCCTTTTAGCTTACCCTGGTCAGTTTCCTTAGAGCTTGAGAATTTGTGTTCGTCTTCGAGAAGACAGAAAAGGGATCCCGAGTCTTCTCTGAAAAGTACTGAGTCAAAAAAAGGCGATGTTTATAAAGGATAGTGTGTTTGAAAAGTAAGCCACGGTTTTGTAGCTTTTAAAAAATGCATTCATTCAGGGATGAAGTACTTGCATAATTTTGATTAGTGTTAGCGTAAACCTTAACTTATTCCTCAGTAAGGAGCTTCGATGGTCTCATAGTGGGGTGATTTAGGAGGTTTTAGAACCAAGTTACGATATATATTCTCGGTTTTCTACGTGACCCGTGTTGTAATCAATTTGAAGTCTTTGAGAAGCATTATAATTAAGTCCTTTTTTAAATTTAAGGCCCCATCGTTGATTCAAATAACGACAGTTCGTAAATTACCTGTTCTGAGCCAGAGCTATCCCCCCAGGCCTGTAAATTACCTTTCTGAACAGTAACTATGGGCGTAAGATGTATCATCTTATGGATGATACATTTGTGATGGATCGTAGTGTATTAATTACCTCATTTTTAGTTGTCCTGTTAGAAGAAAAATGTCATTTTGCATTCCTTTTTACCGACTGGAAAATTGTCTCTTCATTTTGGAAAATAAGTCGGACTATTAAACATATTCTTCCTAATAATTAGGATATCTGCAATTAGAAAGGGTTCATGATTTTCTGCCTCCCCCCTCACTGCATATCTAGTTGGATTTTGGGTAATTTTTTGATAAGATTTCAAAAAGTGGGTAGTTTCTTTGGCATTTGTGGAACTAAACTGTTTAAATAGTGTTGCAGGCCTTTGGTATACTTTGACTATTAAAGAGTAGCATTGATGTTCTTGGGGTCCAGTATTTTAAAAAGTGAAGTCAACTGATCACTTGTTTGTGTAGTGCTTCCTGCAATGAAAAGACAACCTGGAGAAGTGGCTTAGTATTTATTACCTCTAGTGTAGATTAGTACACTATGTTGCAAGTGTTATTAGGATTTTGAAGATGTAAATTGTATCAAAGGTGGCTTTCCCATAGTTGATTTTTCCTTAGACTGCAGTTTTGTGGTCGCTATTAGCGATTTCTACTAAGTTGAAATAAAGCTTAGAAATTTTCAGAGTAGTTTTTAATATTCAAATGATTTTCTTCCATGCTATCTTTATTTTGCTACTATGAAGTATCCTCAGGGAAAGAAGTTTTGCATAGGTTTCAACCGCCTATCATATCTTTCTGTTTTGTTTTTTTTTTAAGTTTTTTTTATCAGTACATGTTTGCAGTACGTAATGATTGCTTTCATGGTGGGAAGTTTAGAGATTGGATAGTTTTTGTTCTGTAGTTGTTGTACAGTTGGAAATGGCTGTTTATAAGTCTGTATCACAGAGTGGTTTCTCTATTGCCAGCCCGGCTTCTGTGCTGTTAGTCATGTAATTAAATAAACCATTGACTGAAAACTTTTACTGCCTAGACTAAATGTGCTGTCGTTTTCATGAAAAGATTTTAAATTTTAGTCTTGGTTCTCTAAAAAAGTGAATGAGACATATCAGGAGTTCATGATTTTATTTTACCAAGTGTAAGCTGTATAAACACTGTAATAGACTAATCTGAAATCGGTCCCAAGGGTATGAGGACCAAAGTAAAATGTTGAGTATTCCTTGTGAATCAGTATTATCCTTAAGTTGTGTGATAATGCATCATTTATTAATGGTAAATACAACAAAGATGAAGATGCAGTATCATTTTAGGCCAGTTAGCTAATGTTGCTGCGTCTCATCTGTAAAATGAAAAGGTTTGAACTCTTATTTGGTGGGATGAAAACCTTTAATGTAAGACTTTTTTTTGGAGAACAAGGTCTCCCTATTCTGTTCAGGCTGGCCTTGAACTCTGGTGATCCTCCTGCTTCAGATTCCCCAGTGCTGGAATTAAGGCATGCGCCCCCACACCTGGGCTTTTTGAGTTTTTAACACTAGACTTTTATGATTCCGAAGTCACCCATATTGGAACACACAGTGCAGGGAGACCCTTCCAGTAGTTAGTTGCTTGCCTTTTATTATTTTCACTAGTGAAGTCTAGCATCCGTTTTGACCCTTCAAATACTTGTTGAAATAATGCACCCTCTTACATCTCATTTATTTTACTTGGTACTTCTTTTGTGGACTAATCTTCCTATGAATCAGAGAAGTTTCTTATCCAGTCCAGATTATCCAGTCCAGATTGCCAGAGAAATTTGTAAACTTTCTATAAAGGGCCAGATGGTAAATGTTTTTGGTTTTTGCGGGTGGTGTGCAGTGTCTGTCACGTTGTTTGCTTGCTTCTTTTTACCAACCCTTTTCAAAATTGTCAGCTCCCTGGGTGTATTAACCATTTTAGTGTATTACCTTCTGTAGTCCGATACCTTGCACATAGAGTGTAAAGCTGAGTCTGTTTACACTTTCTTCTGGCAAGATCTGACTCAAGTAAACGTTCAGATTCTAGTTTGTCCTGGAATCTCTTTTCTGACACCAATTTAAATCAGTTTCTTTGTTAATGATACTCTTGTTATTTGTAGTTAGGACTGCACAGTTTAGCAGAGCCACAAAAATAGTTTCAGTGGGAAACTATTAACGGAATCATTTCTCCATCAAATTTACTGATTGATTTCTGTGCCAAGTACTTACAGTACTTTAAGAATAAGGCAGTTACTTTCTGCAAGCTAGGAACTTTCCTCAAGTGAATCAGGTCTCTTGGGAAGTGTATGGTTGATTTTTATTTTTTGAGGGGAGGTGCCGGGGATCAAACTCGGGGCCTTGACCTTTATTGTTTTAATTTTTTAATCTTATGTTTTAAGGGCTGAGGATGTAGCTTAGTGGTAAAGTGCTTGCCCAGCATATGTATGAAGGCCTGATTCAATACCCAGCACTGCAAAAAAATAAAGTTTGTAGTCTAATTTACCTACAAATGTTTTAAAGTGGAAACAATTTGCCATCCTCAAGAGCATAAATGAGGAGAGGCAGACCATATTAAAGAGTCTCTAAGTTTAACAGCTTGAGGGGTTTTTTTGTTTTTTATTTTTTTGAGATAGTCTCACTGTATAGTTCATCCTAGCCTTGAATTTACTAAGCATAGCTCAGACTGGCCTCCAGCTTTTCTGCCTCAGCTTCGCTGGTGCTGGGATTACAAGCATGTGCCATCGAGCCCAGCAACAGCTTGTTTTAAATGCCTTTTTAATGAATGCCAATTTAATAATAGCATGGGCCAATATAAGTACTGGTAATGTCCACCCAGTGAGTTTGCAAATCTAAAAGGGATTTTTTTTTTTAATATATATATATATATATATATTTTTTTTTTTTTTTTTTTTTTTTTTTTTTTTTTTTTTTTTTTTTTTGGTGCCGGGCATCAAACTCAGGGCCTTGTGCTTGCATGGCAAGCACTCTAGCCACTGAGCTAAATCCCAAGCCCAGGGATTGTATTTTCTCTGCTTGACCTATTATTGAAAATACTTGCGTGACTTTATCCTTTTGCCTTTATTCTTTAAAAATTAATACAAATAATTATTGGCGGGCTGGGGATGTAGCTCAGTGATAGATTGCTTACCTCGCCTTGGGTTCAGTCCACAGCACAGCAAAATGATAATTTAGAACTTGAAGGTCCACCAGTCAAAGTACGTATCTCTTCTGGGTATCACTTTAGTCATTTCAAGTCAGTCCCGTGTACAGTATTACTCTGTGTGCAGCTGTTCGGATTGGAAATCAACCAGTTTTTGTTTCTTAAGATGCTCAAGTGTCACTGTCTTTACTTCTCAGCCGTTTTAAGAAATTGCAAACATTTTATCTTTTTGGGACAGGTTATTACTCTGTAGTACAAGATTGACCTCATTAAGAACTTTTAATAATTTTCTTTAAATTTTTAGGCTAGTGATACAGAACGAGAAGGACTAGCCCCAGAAAAGACATCCCCAGATAGAGATAAGAAGAAAGAGCAATCAGATGCATCTGTTTCTCCTAAAACCGCAAAACATCATTATTCAAGATCACGATCAAGGTCAAGAGAAAGAAAACGAAAGTCAGGTAAGAAAGAAACTCAGTTTGCCGCTAAAATTTTTATTCTTCTATATCCTTTATATCCAAAAATGGATAATGAGAAAACTACTGGTTTTGAGGGGCAGATTTTTCAACTTTGAGAATAGACATGTCTTAATGCAGATATTTTGTAACTATCCAAAGGCAAAAATATGTTTAGATTTGGATGACAGAAACTGTTAACTCTAAAATATTTAAAATTTTGCCATTCTATCATTGGCAAATTAGTATTTTTCAACTGTTATGTAGGTGTCCAGACTATATGAATGTTACCTGAGGGATGACGTTATTGAACATCCTTTGAAGTAAGTTCTTTCTCTTTCTTTTCTTCTTTTTTTGGTGCTGGGGATCAAACTCAGGGCCTTGTGCTTGCAAGGCAGGCACTCTTAACCACTGAGCTATATCCTCAGCCCCCGGACTAAGTTCTAAGAACCTTTCTAACCCTGTTCTAAGTAGTAAGTGAAGAGGTTAGGTGAGAGGTATAACAGATTAGATTTGAGTGTGAAAATTGGAAGACCTGGACCTTAGTCATTTATCATTTGTGCCTACAGATAATCTTCTACAAAGTTTTTGTTTTTTATTTATTCATTTATTTATCCTGTTGGGGATTGAGCCCAGGGCTTTTGCACTGAACTTTGCACCCACAGCCCTTTTTTGAGATAGGACCTTGCTAAATTGCTCAGGCTGGGCTCTAACTTACAATCGTCCTGCCTCAGCCTCTTGAGTGCTGAGATTACAGATGTGTATCACCATGCCTGGCCCTCGTCCCTGGTTTTTTGAGCCAAGGTCTTGCTGTGTGGTCCTGGCTGGCTCTGGACTCGGGATAATCTTCTTGCCTCAGCCTCCCCCTGAGTGCTGGGATTACAGGCATGGGCCGCTAAGCCTGGACAAAATGTGGTTTTTTTGCCAGTATATTATCATAACCCTTTTGGTTTCTTGAGACAGGATCTGGCTGTAGTTCAGGCTGGCCTTGAACTCAGAGCAGTCTTCCTGCCTCATCCTCCCCGGTGCTGGGATTACAGACATGCACCTCCACGCCTGCCTTTATGACCCATTTTGAATGGAAAATTTGTGAACTAGTAATATCCCTTTGACTATACCAAGCATAGCCCAACCTGGTTTTTTGCCATTCTTTATTTCAATTTTTGCTTTCTAAATTGTTTATCTCTAATAAAAACCCTTCAATTTATGAGTACTAGAAAACAAGAACTAGTCAGAATATTTTGTTAAAATACTAAGAATCTGTCGCTAAAAGACTGTGCTCTTAGTATATTCTGGTGGGTTTAGGTCGATTTGTTTCATATACACACAGTGTTAATGTGGTCGGATGGGAAGCTCAGTCAGGCCGGGGTTAGCACTCGGCGGTCGCGTGCTGTGTCGCATGTGCAGGTCCCCAGCACTGCCAGGGAAGACAAACACGTTGGCCCTGCAGTTAGCCAGAGAGACTAGAGGTCGTTTGCTAAGTGGCTGCATTTGTGTTCAGGAGACTCATGTGTCCGTGTTAAGGGCGAATTTCTTTCTGTGTCCACAGATAATGAAGGAAGAAAGCACAGGAGTCGGAGCAGAAGCAAAGAGGTAATTAATGCTTTGTGTGAATAGGTACTTTAAAATACTTGTGCAGTATCTGGTAGAAATGTTTGTGTGAATATATGACATTGTCACGGTAAGTACCAGAACTTGAAATTTAAAAGGTTAATTGGGTTATAAAATAAGCATGATTTGGATTCATCAGTTTTCAAGAAGATAGTTGTCTATTTGAAAAGTACCTTCAAAAACTATTAATTTTATTACATTGTGAAACTATTCACAAGAATTTCATATGAAGAATATAACTGGTTTTTTTAGGCCTGTCACACAGAGCTTCCATTAATATCTGAGGTCCCGAGTCTCCTTACACCAGAAAGCTGCTCAGGATTTTTAAGTAGCAGTCATCTGTAAGTAGCCGTGCCCTAGATGTCTGTGCGCTACTACTTCTTCATGAAAGATAACAGGAGTTCTTTTTTCTTTAGTAAAACTAGTTTGATTTTCCTAGTAGTAATTTATTTTGAAATAAAAGTATGAGTGAAGGACAGCTGAAAAGGTGGTGGAAACACCAAAACTCGAAGAGGAAAAAGAAAGGTAACAGCTGTAATGCACAGGAGTTAACTCATTCGCCCACCTGCGAGGACAAGAAATGAGCCATAAAGGAAGAGCAGAAGTAGCAGCCAGAAAGGGAGGAGAGGAGTCTTATGGGGGCTGGGCAAGGGACTCCTATAACAAATGTGGGCAGGGACTTCACCTCTTCCCCTAATGGAAGCTCTGTTGAATTTTTAATTTAGGAGAGTTTTTGTGAAAATGACTATTTTGTTTAGCTCACATGATAACATTTCTATAATAAATCATACTCAGCGTGCTAATGCGCGAAGAGACTGAACTGAAGACGCTGCAGACTCAGATAGCAAAATAATAAGCCTACTTCATGATAAGGTAACTATTAGTCATTCAAACTCCTATTTCCCTTAAATATATCTTAAATCAGTTAAGGGTTTTGATGTTTATCTTTTAATAGTAATGTTATATTTGGAAAAGTGGTTTGAAATAAACTCTAAAACCTTTGGAAGTTTAACCATTTAAAGCATTTTTCAGTCTGCCATTATATGGCCAAATCAAGGAAATTTTCTAAGGTCATATTCATAGAGAACTGGCAATAAACTAAAATTTTAACTCGTGCCTCCAGGTCTCTTACTTTCTGCAAAATAAAAAATAAATTATGATCATTTTCAGATGTATCATCATGCATGTTTAAAGTGATTGGCTAAGTTTTGTTTTTAAGTGAAGTTTATCTTGGAAGGAAAGCAGAATGCTTTATTTTGGGGAAACATAGCTGTTATATTTATGCTAGAGAAGTGGTGGCCTGGGCATCAGAAAAACGCGGAATCCAAGTTCAGTTCAACTCCTGTGTAGCTGTGTGACTTTAGATCTTAGTTTAGTTGTACATATAGAAAGGGGATTAAATGAGAAAATGTGGGTTTCTTTCCAGATTTAAGCTTTAGTGATCCTGAGATGTTTGGGATTTTAAATTTTAAGTGCAAGGTGGGTTTGACAAATTATAACATGGGAAAATTTAGCACTTCCTACTTTGGTATTTGAATGGTAGAATGAAGATACAATCGTATAGTTAATTTTAGCAGAGTCTTTAAATACTATAAAAGCCTTGGTTTTAATCTTCCGAGTATGGGAGAAATATGTATTGTATGATGGCATACTGATTAATCATGTCATCCTAGTTTAATTTCTTAAAAATTAAAAAAATGCATGAGTTCGATCCCCAGTACCAAAAAAAAAAAAAAAAATACAGATACAGTTGCTGTTTTATACCCTAGGTGCAAGAAATATAGAAGTCTAAGCCTGTTGGGAGTAAATATGGCAAGATAAGTGCTTCACTGTTTAGACATGGGAGAAAATTCAAGGCCTATCTTTTAGAGAAAGCGTGGCAGGCAGTCTTAACTATAAAAGAGACACTAACTGTGTGTGATCTGAAATTACAGAAAATGACTTTTAATGGCTAATAAAATGAATTATACTTAGTTACCTAATTTGAAATGCTTTTTGATGCATTTCTTTGTGTTATTTTCATTGTTTACTTTTTAAATTTAAAGTTATGTACTCTGGATTTAGTATATTGATTGATATATAAATGTGGTCTGTATTCTTTTAGATAAAATAAACATAAGGGGTTCTTTGGTATAATGGTTTTTCAATATTTCACTTCTAAAAATCATTGTTTTTATTGTGATAATGAAAATATTTTGGGGGAAACTGTATTTGGGATGTTTATAAAGAATAAAATTAGTAATAACATCTGCAGCATTTGGGTGGTATGAAACTAGACCTTTTTTTTTTTTTTTTTTTTGCCACACACTCCTAAGGTTACTAATGTTGCATCACAACATTTTTGTCTACTGATACCCATACTAACTCTTTTTGTTGCACTATTTTCCTGAAAGAACCAACTTCTTCTTAAAACAGGCAAGAAGACATGAATCCAAAGATAAGTCCTCTAAGAAACACAAGTCTGAGGAACATAATGACAAAGAGCATTCTTCTGATAAAGGAAGAGAGCGACTAAATTCTTCTGAAAATGGGGAGGACAGACACAAGCGCAAAGAAAGAAAGTCATCACGAGGCAGAAGTCATTCAAGATCTAGATCCCGTGAAAGGTAAGTAGCTTTGATGCTATAATTTTGTGCCTTCTGATAGCTTTGAATTACATAAAGGTTCTCATTGACCAAAAATGGTTTCAGAGACTAGAGGACGGAATGGTTGACACCTTCAATTAAGCATTTTCTTTAACTTCTTGGTTTATCTCTCACAGTTAAAAGGCTTTGTGCTTTAAAAAAAAAAAAAACCACTTTATAAACATCATGTAGGGCTGAGGATTTAGCTCAAGTGGTAGAGCGTTTGCCTAGCAAGTGCGAGGCCCTGAGTTCGATCCCCAGCACCACAAAAAAAAATAAAATAAGAGTCATGTATTTGGAGAACTCTGTGGATGATGTATGTGTGCTATCAGATTCAAGTCAAAATTTGAGTATTGTAAACTGAATAACTTGGTGTAAGGCATAGCTTTTTTTTTTAGGCATAGACTTTTAAACCATGGGTGTAGCACTGGGAAGCTGAGGCAGGAGGATCAGTGTAAGTTCAGGGACAGCATGGGCACATAGTACGTTCAAGGATAACCTGAACTGCATAGCAAGACCCTGTCTGAAAAAAACAAAACATGGGTGTCCATGTTTGTGGCTTCCCTGAACCACTGCAAGTGAAGAGGAATTGCTTTGGGCTACACATTATATAATAGAACTTCCTTTTTATATTTTGTTGAATTATGCGACATAACAAACAAATTTTAAGAAAACTTACATGCCTACGTAACAGCAATAAATGCCTGTCTTCACAGACACACTATACTAAAGAAAATTATCTTTAAGACTATGTGGCAGCAAGGAGTTGCAAATGAATTATGACCAGAGTTTAAGGCTCAGGTCCACATGAATAGAAAACAAAACCATTTCTAGAAGATACACAATTTAAAGTTTATTGGGCAGGAATAAGGAAGAAGAGAAGAAAGATTTACATTACAATATCCATGACGGGGGAAACAGAGGGGGGACTCATTCAGAGCAGTAGGGCCTTTGGCTGGCAGTAGTCAACTTGCAACACCATGCTCAAGTTCCTCTCTGTATATATTGTTTTAGACAAAGGTGGCTCAGTACCAACAGGCGTGCTTGACAACAGCGCTCTGATCTGGTTAGGATCAAGGAGCGCGCTGACTTCGTGCTTTGTACAGGATATTTCCTCCCAAGATGGGTAGCCATCCCTTCTCTGGAAGAAATGGTACATAGCTGAGTTCATCCAAAGGGCACAAACATTCCAGATGGCTCTTACTTTAACCCTTTCCTTGACAGACTGTGGCAGGACCATTACACATTGAGTACTGCATGATCTCAAACATGATCCTCCTGCCTCAGCCTCCCAAAGTAATGGGATTATAGGCAAAGGCCACCATACCTGGCTAAAAATTTACAGTCTGTGAGGCTGCATTACTAGCTGTCCAGCTTCTCGTTGGACAAGCCTGCTTTAAGGTACTAAATAGGATCCTCTTCATTCATTTTTGTTGTTTGAGACAGGGTCTTGCCTTGTAGTTCAGTTAGCCTTGGACTTAGTATGTCACCCAGGCTGGCCTCAAACTCACTCCTGCGTCAGCCTCCCAAGTGCTGGGATTATAGGGGTGCAACACTACGCCAGGTTTAAATAGGATCATGAATTAGGATACTTTGAGCTACTAGGAATTAACAAATTATGAGATTACATTTGTAGGTTATGACTCCTTTTGAAAAACCTCAATTACCCTTTCTGAAAGTAAACAATAGTTCATTCCCTGTCTTCACAATAAAACTAATTCACATCGTGTAAAACTGGAGAGGCACAGCTATGAGTAATCATGTTTCTGCTCTTGAATTTCAGGCGGCATCGTAGTAGAAGCAGAGAGAGAAAGAAGTCTCGATCCAGGAGTAGAGACCGGAAGAAATCACGATCCAGAAGCAGAGATAGGAAAAAATCACGGTCCAGAAGCAGGGACAGAAAACGGCGGATCAGATCTCGTTCCCGCTCAAGATCAAGACACAGGCATAGGACTAGAAGCAGGAGTAGAACAAGGAGCCGAAGTCGGTAGGTCCTCGTTATCCCGAGTCTGATATGCTAATAGACTGTACACAGGATCTGTCTGTCTTCTGTCAATTCATGAATGTGAAAGTTGGGATTCACAGTTTTATTTACAGATTAAGAGAAGTCGTTTTATCCATAACCTTGCCGTTAAAAACAAGTCTAGGGGCTGGGGGTTTAGCTCAGTGGTTAGAGTGCCTGCCCTACAAGCCCAAGGCCTTGAGTTTGATCCCCAGCACCCAAAAAAAAAAAAAAAAACCGCAAGTCAGAGTCTGGGGGTATAGCTCTACAGCAGTGGTGGCAAAACTGTGGCACTCGTGTTAATGTATGAGGGTTTTGCTTGTTTTCTTCTTAAACTAAAACCTCAGTGTCCAGGTTTAATTGTAGTGTTGGCACTTTGAGATAAGTAAGTCGGTTTTGGTTTGCAGTTTGGTCATTCATCTCTAAAAGGTTTTCCGTTACTTCTCTAGAGTCTAGGGGTACAGCCAAGAGGTAAACCAAGTGCCTAGCATGCATATAGCCCAGGGTTCCTTGCCCAGCGACATTAAAAAAAACTTAAACAGCTGCCTTCACCTTGTCCTGAGTATTGAATCTGTGACATGCAAGTATGAATAATCCTATTAAAATTCAGATTTTGCTGAGTGTGGTAGCACACACCTGTAATTCTAGCTATTCAGGAGGCTGAGCTGTGCCAGTCTGGGCATATTAGTGAGAGATGTCTCCAAATTTTTTAAAGAAACAGCACTCTGACCCCAGCATGATAGCACACACCTGTAATCCCAGCACTCAAGGGGCTGAGGCAGGAGGGTTGCTGCAAGTTGAAGCCCAGCACTCTGGAAGTTGAGGCAGGAGAATTGTGAGTTTGAGGCCAGCCTTGGCTAAAAGGAAAAGAAGAGAGAGACTGGGGATAATACAGTTCAATGCTTGCTAGCCTCAGTACCACACCACACCACCCACCTACCCACACCACCCCTCCCCCAGGTGGGGATCAAGTTACTTTGAACACTGAATTCATTATGCATTTCATGATCACATGACCTAACATTTAATGAGTGTGTGGTGGTGTGTTCTTGTAATACCAATACCTTGGGAGGCTGAGGCAGGGGAGATCACAAGTTTAGAGCCAGCCTTGGCAACTGAGTGAGACCCTGTCTTCAAAAAGAGGGAAAAAAGTTGCTGCAGGGTGGGTATTAGGGTCTGAACTCAGGGCCTTGTGCTTGCTAGGCAAGCACTCTACCACTGAGCTAAATCTAAATCCCCAATCCCTTTTTTTGGTTTTTTGAGGCAGGGTCTTACTATGTAGTCCAGGTTGACCTTAAGCTCACTGTGTAGCCCAGATTGCCCTCGAATTCTCAGCAATCCTTCTGCCTCAGCTTGCCAAGTGCTAGGTTTACAGGTGTGTACCACCGTGCCCAGCTCAAACCTGTCTTAATTGGGAAGAGATGTTAAATAACTTGCTGTTGAGAAGTACAATTTATAGGACAGGAAAAACATTGATTGGTAATACCAGTATGTAAAGCAATGCATATTGGGGGTTGGGGATTTAGGTCAAGTGGTAGGTGCTTGCAGGCCCTGAGTTCCATCCTCAGCACCCTCCCCCCAAAAATGTATATTGAAACATTGATAAGAACAAACCTATACTTGAGTTTTTTGGTTTGTCACTTATTTGAACTTTGGAATGAGATTCAGTTTCTATTGGTTGGTTTATTCTGTAGTATACTAATTTGTAATATATTTCTGAAGTCAAGTGACTGGTAGATGAAGTGATTTTTAATTTTTAAATCATTTTGGGGGGTAGTTTAGTTAATTGTCATTTCCAGATTCTGGGTTTTACTAATACCTCTTATTCTGATCAGTGACTTCTTTCATTCTGCTAATTGTTTCATTTTAGTGATTAATGACTTTATATTTTCCAATATGTATAAAAATTGCTGTTATTTTAATTAGCGAATTAAATTTGGCCTATCATTTCCTATTGTGTACATACTGGCCAGCAAAATGAAAAAAGTACAAGACTTGTCTTTGCAGTGTTGATTGTATTGTTCGAAAGATTAGAAGCAGCCATTGTCAGTGTGTTCCCCATACTATAGATGGTTATTATATAAACTTGCCATACATATACAAGAAACTTAGAGTAACTCTGAAAATTCATGATTTTGATTATTGTACCATGAAAATATAATTGAGTTTTATTCAAAATATTAGGGGAAAATGGAGACATTCATGATACAATTTCTTACAGAGATAGAAAGAAGAGAATTGAAAAACCAAGAAGATTTAGCAGAAGTTTAAGCCGGACTCCTAGTCCACCTCCCTTCAGAGGCAGAAACACAGCAATGGATGCACAAGAAGCTTTAGCTAGGAGGTGCGTGTGATTTTTTTTAAGTTTATTTTTTCCTTTTGAATTTGTGTGAACCAGATGAACAGTTTTAAGAGGATAATACAGATAAGTCTATCTATAAATGCTGTGGCATCTCTCTGATATTATGTGAACTGTGAGTGGTTTTTAAATTCTCATTTTGGATATTCACTTACCTATACAGCCAGGAAGGTTGAGGTGTCTGGAATAGTTTCTGGTTTTCCCTTCATGATTAGTCTTTTTTTCTTTGAAGAAATTTAGATTCCTAAGCTTTTTTTGTTTGGGTCAAATCTGATCTAGAACTAATTTTTCTTTTCTTTTCTTTTCTTTTCTTTTTTTTTTTTTTTTTTTTGGTGCCAGGGATCAAACTCAGAGCCTTGCACTTGCTAGGCAAGCACTCTAACCACTAAGCTAAACCCCCAGCCCCATAATTTTTCCTCTTGCGATTACTTTTCCTTTCCTTTTTGTTTATTTTAAGAAAACAAATACCTGAAACAGTTTGGGTTTTTTTGTTTTTTCTAAGGTAGCAAGTAGTAAGTGTACCTATGAGCCAATTTATTATCTTTCAACACAGAGGGGACATTGTATCTCTTACATTATATACTGTCTCAAAGGTGAGTGAGTGTGGAACCTTGCACAACAGGCCTGTCTGACTGAATTCTCCAAAATGCTTCAAAGACAGCCTCGAGGAGGCCAGAAATGCAATGTAAACACTCATTTGCAGGATTCTGCAAATACTTAAAATTATACTCTTTGGATATGGGGTTTTTTTCATATTTTTTTCTTTATGAAATTGAGTTTGTATCTTTTTTCCGTTATAAAAATACAGTTGTCACAATGTAACCTGATGTGCTGCTGCCCTGTGAACCCAGCCTGGCAGAAACTCCAGCTGAACAGCAGCAGCAAAGGTGTGAGCTCACCCCTTCTTCGTTCCATTCACCTGAGTGAATGGTCTGAATTCCAAACCTACAGTGGCCGTTTTAATGTGACTAGTAGTAGTCATATTTTCTTTCTGAAACTAAAACCCACTGAATACGAAAATGATGTACTGCAAAATCTGGATAATTAATAATGAATAGTCTGTTAACTCTGACAAGCATTTTCTAAGATTTAAAAGTTGACTTGTATACTGTGTCTGTTTTCATTTTTGGATTTTATTAAAGTGAAGTCGTTACTGTCTAAAACTTTTTGACTGAGACTAGTGATCTTTGAGGTATGTCAATTTTATATGAAACCTAATTTCAAATTATGAGATTATTCCTTGGCTACCTTGAAATTTGAAAGGGAGATCCCCAGAACCCCAAAGAAAAAAATTTGAAAGGGAGGTCTTTTGTTAATAAGAAACTAATATGTAGACTGTTTTCTTTGGTTTTTGTTAATTTGAAAGGGAGGTCTTCTGTTAATAAGAAACTACAATATGTAGACTATTTTCTATGGTTTTTGTTTTTTGTTGTTGTTCCTTTTTGATTTTGGAAAATAGTTTTCTGATCTGTGATTGGTATTTTATGGTTTGCCCTAATCAGAAAATTTTTACTTTTAGGATAAAATCAAGTATATACTGTTTTTCTTGTTTATGTGCTGAGTTACAAATGAGTAAGATTATAGATTGGTAAATACCTTTTATGTAGATTTCAGCAATTCTTCACACAAATACCAGCTTACCATATTTCATTAGCCATGTGCACCCAAATAAAAACAACCTTGCCAGACACCTGTAATCCCATCACTCAGGAGGCTGAAGCAAGAGGATCACCAAGAGTTTGAGGTCAGCCTGGGCCACACAGCCAAGACCCTGTCTCTAAAAAACAAAACAACCTTTCCCACACTCCTTGTCTGTTTACCACATTAAGGAGGGAGCTGTCACCCATCCCTATAATCCCAGCAGTCTGGGAGGCTGAGGCAGGAAGATTGCAATTTGGTCCCAACCCAGGCCACTTAATGAAACCCTATTTCAAAGTTTTAAAAAGGCTGAGGATTTAGCTTACTTGTAAGGTCTGGGTTTAGTCTCCAGTGACTCAAAAGAAAGGAGGGAGGAATGTGTGACATACTGTGATTCGAAAATCAAGGTATCCTTTTGAAGAAAACCTTTCTCTTTCAGGAGCAGATTATGAAGATGTTGTTCATTTGTTAATCAGGAAACAAATTTGTATATATTCAAATTTTGTATTTTGTTACCATCCCTTTGGTAATGATAAATTCTTGAACTACTAAAGATAATTTAGAAATACAGATTTCCCCCCTCCCGTTTTATTAGATTATAAAGACTCTCAGGGTTTGCCAGGCGAATTGTCGTACACCTATAATCCTAGCACTTGAGAGACTGAGGTGAGAGGATCTGAGCCTGGCCTGAAATACATAACAAGACCCGGTCTCAAAGCAAAAAAGGGGACAGAGTTTCCTTGTCTTTTTTTTTTTCCCATAGTTTTTAAATTTTTATTAACTTGGAGATAAGAAAGTCCATTTAAGTATAAAATTCGTTTTCTGGATTGTATTGGTAGGCTTTTCTCATCCTCTTAGAGCATTCTAAAATGTGCACAACTCTCAACAATTTTTTTGCAGAATTTAATATAGTCCACAGTGATACTGAAATTTTTAAATTTTTGACTACTGTTTTTTTTGTAGGTCCATTTTAAAAAAGAGTATTGTGGGAAGCAGGACATAGCTCTGTTGCAAGGAACTTGTGTAGCATGAGGACTGAATCTACAAGGTTCTGTCCACAGAGACACACACAATGTTACAGCACAAGCCTACACAGTCCCAGCTAAGGCCAGAAGGATTGTTTAACCCAGGAGTTCAGGACCAACCTGGGCAATAGAGCAAAAACCATTTTGTTACAAGTAATAAATGAATAAAAATAAAAACATTATTGAAGTGTTTAGCTGAGTGATAGCTAGTTTTAAGAATAAAGAGTAATGTTAAACATCAAGTTAAAATTCAATGTAAAATTTCTGTATGCATATTTAAAAAATTACTAGTTTTATATCAGGTGTTTCATATTTATTTAAATTGTGTTTGACAGATTGGAAAGGGCAAAGAAGTTACAAGAGCAGCGAGAAAAGGAAATGGTTGAAAAACAAAAACAACAAGAAATGGCCGCAGGTAATTTTCATTAATTATGAACATGTGACGTGTTCTTTAGAAATTTTGAGAACGTCATATCATTTCTATCACCCATCCAGTATGGTGTAAACATTTTTAGTGTTTTTCCCACCTTATAAATTGGAGGGATTTCTGGGGATCAAGCTCGGGCCCTTGTGCTTGCTAGACAAGTGCTCTACTCAGCCTCAATAGTTGGCCTCTCAGTGCCCGATCACAGCTGTGTACCACCACGCCTAGTAGCTAGTTTTATGAAAGGTTTTTCAAGGTTGATTTTGGACTGATAGAAATGGGTTATCACAAGAGTTTCTAGGGCTTAGCCCTAGTCTCTGTTAGGTGGGCATAACATCTGCCTAAAATTTGAGTGTTTTTTTATTAGTTTCAAATGAGCAAAAATAAATAAATAAAAAATAAAAATAAAACCCTCAAATGAGCTATCTGAAAACTGTTCATAAAATATAGAGAACCATATGGATATGAGTTTAAATTATAATTACAGCTATATAGTTCATGTCTATTGAAATCATACCTTACTATTTGCAAACTTTTTTCTTCCCTAGAGAATTAGATGAGATTGAGAGGGGAGTGCTGGGATCAAACTGAAGGCCTTGCACTTGCTAGGCAAGCACTCTACCACTTGAGCTAAATCCCCAACCCCAGATGAGATTTTATTATATGTTAGGAATCATATGAACTACATTTTCTTGTATTTGCTGAAAAAACCTCTTTTTGCAAATTGGAAAGTTTTGCTTTTGTCTTTGTTTTTTTGGTGCTGGGGATCGAACTCAGGGCCTTGCACTTGCAAGGCAAGCACTCTAACCACTAAGCTAAACCCCCAGCCAAGTTTTTTTATATAAATACTATATCGATGTAAACTAGAAAATGTGTGTCTTTTAAAATCCATATTTACATATCCTCTAAAGCAGCTGCAGCCACTGGAGGTTCTGTTCTCAATGTTGCTGCCCTGTTGGCATCAGGAACACAAGTGACTCCTCAGATAGCTATGGCAGCTCAGATGGCAGCCCTGCAGGCCAAAGCGTTGGCAGAAACCGGAATAGCTGTGCCAAGCTACTACAACCCAGCAGCTGTGAACCCAATGAAGTTTGCTGAACAGGAGAAGAAAAGGAAAATGCTTTGGCAGGGCAAGAAAGAAGGGGTGAGTTGTTTTATTCTCATCATTTATCCCTATCTTTGCCTTTCTTCTAAGGACCCGTTTGGACTTTTTTTTTGTTTTTTATTGTGGGGGGCACGGGGGGGAATGCTTGGGATCGACCTCAGGGCATTGCACTTGCTAGGCAAGTGCTTTACCACTGATCTAAATCCCCAACCCCTTGCTTATAATTTCTATAATTCAAAACCTGTATGACGTAAGTCAAACTTTGTAAGAAAACTAGTATTACTATGTCAGTTCATAAAGGAAAAAACTCCTTGCTTTAAGATATCTCTTTAAAGATATATTATGAAGTAATTGTTTATATTCCTTTGCTCCTTTACTTGTACCTTAAAATAATTAGGAATTCCTCTAAGAGAATGCCATAAATGTTTCTTGTACTTATGTGAAAAGGTAATACCCTAATAATAACTACTGTGTTTTGTAAATTTTAAAATTTAGTGTTTCTTAACAGGACAAATCCCAGTCGGCTGAAATATGGGAAAAATTGAATTTTGGAAACAAGGACCAAAATGTCAAATTTAGGAAGTTAATGGGTATTAAGGTGAGTTATGATTTGTATTAAGATTTATATTCTGTTTTCACTGGTTTTTGGTTTGGGGGATGTTTTTGTCCTGGGGATCCAATCAACAGGTATCCTCCCTCTGAACTATGCTCTCAGCCCCTTCTTATTTTATATTTTGAGACAGAGTCTCACTAAGTTGCCTAGGTCAGGTTTGGATTTGGGCTCCTCCTGCCTCAGCAAAGTGCTGGGATTACAATCCTAAACTCTGAAATTACACATGTGGCCCACCAGGCAGGCCTGGCTGAATTGTTTACTTTAAATTAACGTATTTGTTCTTGCTGAGTTTGTATGTTTCCTTTAGTCAGTTAAAAAAAAATCATGGTGGGGGTTGGTTGAGACAAGGTCTCACTATGTAGTTCACACTGGCCTTGAACTCACTATGTAGCAGGTTGGCCTCGAACTTTCAGCAATCCTCCTGCCTCAGCCTCCTGAGTGCTGGGATTATAGGCCTGTGCCACCACACCAAGCTAAATTTTAAAAATCAATTTACTGGTATTTTATACTGCTGTTGTAGGGTTGTGGAGTAGGACCTTCTCATAAAGTTTAAAGGAAGCCCTTTAAGTTTTAGTAAGTTGGATTTTTTTTTGAATTGTAAATGAGGAGGGAATATTAATACAAAACCTGTAAAGGCTGGGGATGTTGCTCAGTGGTAGAGCACTTAGCTAGCATGTGAGAGGCCCTGGGTTGAATTCCTCATACTACAAACAAAAAGAAGGATGGGGGGAACTAAAAAGATCCACAAGACTTCTGGCTTAGGTTACTACCAAGGGTAAGATGCTATTCCTTCAACAAACCATAGTTTATTTGCATTTATTATTATCCACTGCTAGTTTCTTTTGGTGTTCTTCCCTCAGATGACTATGTAATTCTTTTTTCTTATATCTGGTCTCTACTCAGAACCGAGCTTTTCTTTTTCATACCCCTCTGCACCGCCTTTTTCAAAGTAACCAAGCACTCCTATGCCTGAAACACTCTTACTCCTAACTTCCACTAACACATACTGCATTTTTTATGTTCTTCACCTCCCCCCACATATGAACCTGAAGTTCATTTTTGTTACATTCTACTGTATTCATACCTAGAAAAAGTTTTGTCTCACACTATATACTGTAAATGGCTAAGGAGTGGAAGCTAGGTGATTGAGATCAAATACTCATGCTGAAAATGGCAATTTAACAATAATTGTCAAGTGAGAAAATCACTTTTCTCATCTGAATGCATTTTAATATCTTATATCTGATATTTAGAGTGAAGATGAAGCTGGATGTAGCTCAGTTGATGAAGAAAGTTACAAGACTCTGAAGCAACAAGAAGAAGTATTTAGAAATCTAGATGCTCAGTATGAAATGGCAAGATCACAAACCCACACGCAAAGAGGAATGGGCTTGGGCTTCACATCTTCAATGCGAGGAATGGATGCAGTTTGAAAAAGATCACACTTAAAGTTTGGGACTTCATAGACTTCTTGTTCAGATGTCGGGTCCTTGTTCACCAAACAGCTAGCATTCTAGCTTGCATGGGTGTTGCATTGACTTTAATTTATTGAAAAATACAATTTTTTGTAAATATCAGATCAGTGATACTGGTGTTAGTGTTGTAATCAGGTTAAACCCACTTCCATTAAACTTGACAGGACTATAGAAGGACAATATTTTTTAGTTAATGAATTCTACTTTTCAAATATATTAAAGCTGCGGGTGGGATAAAATCTCATACATAGATCTTTTCATGTCTGCTGTCTTGTGTACTTTTGTACTTAACCTTGTACAGTTATTTTCATCTCTTGAAACATGAAAGAAATGTTATGTAGATGCTCTTTAGAAGATCTGGCCATTTGGTACATAATCCAGCACAGATAAGCTGGGTGGTGATGATAATAAAATGGTTTTCTCAAAACTGTTGTTAATTTAAGTTACCTGGTATTCTTGTTTGAATTTGTTTTATAATTTTTGTAGCATTTTGCAATTGCTGTTAGAAAACACTGGTTAAAAATTGTTCCCCCACCAAGATTAGTTGACTATTCTGTAGGTAACGCCATGGCAAGCCAAAATGTAAAGGAAGAGTGAGAGGAGCAAAGATGAATTAAAAGAATACTGTTCTCCTACTATCATAAAGGACAGAATTGATGTATAGTATTTGTTAAATACTCCGTGTGACTTAGGAAATAGATTAATGCATTAAAGGGATGTAAGCACTTTTATTTTAATAAAGTGCCTTATGACAAGTCCTCTGTATGCCCTTTGCTCATTATCCCTTTGAAGTCTCCGGCATAAACTAAAATAGAAAACAGTTTTGTCACAAATCTGGGCATGAGGGAATAACTACAAAACTTATTGATTTACTTTCATTACAGCAAAATCGTGTTTTCGCTTTCCTTTGGAAAACATCACAGTGTAGTGAGTAGTAGTCCAGTACAAAAGGAGAAATTCCATATATGGATAAAATTTAAAATCTCTCGTTTTGGGTTTGGGTACCAAGAATCGCACCCAGTGTTCTTCTGCATGCTAACCCTACCACTGAGCTATAGCCATAGGCCACTTTATGTTAAGACAGGTCTTGGTAAGTTTTCAGGTGTGATTCAAACTTGGCAACGTTCTGCCTCAGCCTTCTTGATGGTTGGCATTTCAGGTATACATCACCACACTTGCCGCACACTTAAAAGTAGAATTAAATCTTGCCAGCTTGTTAGATATGTTTGTGTTACATATAAAAAGTGAATTAGAAGATGTTTAGAATGTTTGCTTGGTAACAAGAGTGTGATGACACACCTATAATCCCAGTACTTGGGGGGCTGAAGCAGGAAGATCTCTGAGTTCAAGGCCAGTTTGGACCACATAGCGAGACCCTCCCTGTCTCAGAGTATTGTTAAAGTGCTTCAGAGCATGATAGTTCTATGGAGAAATGACTTTTCACCATTACTACTAAGTGACAAAGCTTTTGAGGAGACAGTGCCATGGATCTTTAATTTTGGGGTCATTAGAAATATATTTTTTGGTTAAGTCGTACTCTCAAATGTCATTAAAGAGGTTCATGACTGGGCTGAGGATACCTTGGTGGTAGAGGACGCTCATGCACAAGGTCCTGGGCTCAGACCACCACTACAGCGGAAAATCCGCTATGGCCATGTGAGGCAATGGGAGTAAAAAGGGTTGCAAAGTATGTCAGGAATGGGTTGTGCATAAGGAAAGATGGGAGACTGCCCTTCACTCATCTACCAGGACTGTCTAGGAATACAGTGTATTATAAACAGTTGAAACGTGATGATTTTCAGTACAACACATCTGAATTAAACAGGTAATAATTCCCACAATGTTGCACGCTGTTTTGAAATGTACATTTAATATCTGCAGGTTTTTTGAGACAAGGTCTTGCTGACCTGAGATCCTCTCGCCATGTTACACAAGTCCAATGATTAAAAAATCATTAAGGTCTAATGAGTTAATTTTAGAAATAGGTCTATAGAAGGGACGTGGTCCATAGTTCTGCACTAGCTGAAATCTGTTACCTCTTTTCCACTGGTGGTTTTTGTGCTTTTAAAGACTTGTGCTCCATGAATTAACGTTTAGGTTTTACACTTCCAAGCAAAAAGGACCTATGTTGCTACCCAGGAAATAATTTAAAGACATGGTGGCTAAGCAGGACAGTAACATTAGAAAGCCCATACTAATATTTGAGTTAAGGTACAAACTACAAACGACACAGTGGAAGAATGGTTGGTTTTTAGAGTAATTTGGAAGGGAGCATAGGATTTGGTAGTTGTGGGTCTTGGGGAAAGGCTAAAGATGGCATGGAGCTTTCCAGTTAGGGGACAAATTGTGATTTCTTTAAGCTTAGAAAAACACCATTTTAAGCAGATCGATGGAATGAAGATGGAAGCAGAAATTGCTTTATACATAATTCCAAGTGCAATGAGAGTTTCATAGACAAAAGATTTAAGTACATGCTCAGTTGATAGGGGACCCACTCTGAGTTGCCCCACTCAAGCATCAGTTTCCGTGGTTGTCACATCCTTTTCAACCCCAGCCCCTTGGAGTTTCTCAAAACTTGTCCTTCATTCTCCCTCTGCATTAATCGTTACACAATGTCATCCTCTTATCACGCTTATCATAAAAACCTGGGTCCACCATTGTTAACGTTGCTTATTTTTATAGTACTGAGAATTGAACTCAACACACTTTGTTTACCACTGAACTATACAGTAGTGTAGCGAAGCGTTAACCTATTAACTCAGACAAATATCCAGCCCCCTAAAATATATGTCCACTATGACCCCCAATCTTTTTTTTTTTTTTTTTTTTGGTGCTGGGGATCGAACTCAGATCCTTGTACTTCTAAGGCAAGTAGTCTAACCACTGAGCTAAATCCCCAGCCCTAATCTTTCCTTCAATATACCAATGGTGTCTAGCCAAAATGTATGAAAAGCATCTGCTGGGTGTGGTGGTGCACACCTATAATCCCAGCACTTGGGAGTCTGAGGCAGGAGGACCACCATGAGTTTGAGGCCAGCCTGGTGAGTTCAAGGCCAATCTGAATTACATAGCGAGAACTTGTCTCGAAAAATCAAATCTTCCAACAGTTTGTCTAGCTACTTCTCTATTACCTGTAGTATTAAAATTGCCTCAAGTAACCACATACAAAATAGAACCTCTGCTCCCAAGCCTGGTCCATATTCATTGTTCTCAATTTCAAGTGACCACTCAACCAGTTCATAAGTCAGAATCCTGGCAAACCATAATGACCCCTTTTCCTTCATTACCCAGTATCTGATCATTAATGTAGATCTCTTGATTTAGTTTTATCTTTTCAGTATCTTCTACTTCTAAGTAACTAGTATTCTCATCACTATTGCCCCACTGTCATAATCCAAACTCTGTGTGTCACGTGGACCTTTTGGAGATAACCTCAGTGCCTTGCACACACTAGGCAAGCACTCTACCACTGAGTTTGATCCCCAGCCCCAAGCTAACACTTAGTGAGTTAGCTAATACAAGTACAAAAATCTATCACTCTAATAGACTCAATTTCATTCTTGCTCCATTTCCAATCTGTTCTCTACCTTTAATCAGGACCATTTTACAAAAATGAAAACTTGCTGGTCACAAACAGCAACTGTTTAAAATGTTTAAATGACTTCTCAGTGTTGGAGGTGGAAAAAAGATCTCACACAGTTTGGGCTACTGGCCTAATAATGTTCCACCTTCATCCTGCTACACACTCTACCTTTCCATTCCACATGGCGTTTTGTTGGCCTAGGATGTTCTTTATCCCATTCTCTGTATACTCTCATCCCCACTTTTGTCTTTGATGGGCCGGGGTGCTGTGGGTGGAACCCAGGGCCTCCACACTGATCTATATCCCAGTTTAAAACAGGGGCTTGCTAAATTGCTAATTTGCCAGGCTGGGCTCAAATTTGCTGTCTTCCTGCCTGTTTTAGTTACTTTTCTCTCGTTG
>PVJO010005966.1:0-93474 GCA_004026905.1 Hystrix cristata
GGTGCTGGGGATCGAACTCAGGGCCTTGTGCTTGCAAAGCAAGCACTCTAACCACTGAGATAAATCCCCGGCCCCATAATCACCAATTTGGAACTTCAGAATTACCTTATTTCTCCTTTACTATTTATATTCAATCATTAAGTTCTCTCCGTGCTACCCCATTTTTTATCTTCGGTTTCTCTCTATTCTCTATCCTGCCTGTGATTATCTCTTACTTAGCCTATTATAGTAGCCTTCTGACAGGTCTCCACTTTCTTCTCTTAGACCTGTCTACCTAGAACAGTGTGTACCTGATACTTACTCCTCTTTCAAGATGTCCTCTGCGAAATCTTTCTGACATCTCCAAACGTATAAAATTCATCATGCCCTCAGCTGTGCCTCTGTGGCACTGTTACAAACCTCTGCTCCAGTGCTTGTATTGCATTATTGCCTGTAATACTATGGAGTATGCACTCTTTCAGAGTAGTTACTGAATATTACCCTATCCCTTTTCTGGTCCCCTTTATTATTCCCAGTCCTCTCCCTCAAGAAACAACTCCCTAGCACATGGTGTTCCTTATTCTTCATTCCTTTATCCACGTGACAGATTAAGTCAGTCTGAGACTGCCATTGTCTGTACCTTCTTTGTCTACTTCTCAGATGGATGAGACTCTTTTGCTAAGCCATCTGGAATATGTTAGTATATCTACCTGATTTATTAATATTTCTGCTCGGGCTAAGGTGTAGCTCAGTGGTAGAGTGCTTACCTGGATTCAATCCCTAGCTCAGAGTGGGGGTAGGGGGAAGCAATATACATATACACACACATTTATACTTGAGCTTAACAAACTATCTTGTTACATTTTTTAGATGATATGATTATCGATAAACACTAGGATCCAAGAAGAAATGGCCTATGTTGGGTACCATAAGAGTTATTGCTTGTGTCTTTTAAGAACTGTATCCTATGTGACGGGGCAGACTACCTCTACCACCCCCATTCCTGTTCATCTTGTCCGTTAGGTGTTTCCCTTCCCACCAGAGATCCATGAAAGGTAGCATACGAAAGCCACACTGTGTTGTATGTTCAGAGCTAAAACATGATGTCTAGGTTAAGAGGAAAGATGAGTTTTTGGAAGGCAGCTATGCTCACCACTATACCACCAACGCAAGATGAGTTTTTGGAAAAGAGAATATAGTTGGTTTTGGCAAGTCTCTTCTTCATGGAACTGACCTGGTTTGATCAAATATGAAGACCATTTTTAACACTTCATACTGCCTGTGGAGACACTTAATGTGCACAGATTGTAGTGGAGGGATTCATTCATGTACTGACATGTACTTTTGCTGGGAGGAAAATTTGTCCTGGACTTTGATAAATAAGAGAAGTTTCTGGTGTCTTTGATAGTGAACTTTTGTGCTTCTGCCTGTTTGTTACTCAGGTTAACGCACCCAGAGGTTCCCTACAGTAGTGGAGCCCTGCCATCCACCAGCAACCCCGAGTTTGTGGAGGATCTCTCCCAAGGCCAGCTGCTTCAGAACGAGTGTTCAAATGCTGCAGAAGGCAATGAGCAGCGGCATGAAGACGAGGTAAGCCAAAGCTCCGCCTGTCACTGCCCTCCACAGTTTGCGGCAAAGCAGTCAGCAAGTGAGGTGTGCTCAAGGTGTGCATCACCTGCCTTCTTGCATCACAGGCTGACACCTGCCAAGTGTTCCATCATACATTTCTTGGTTTATGTAGAACCACAGTAATAATTTTAATAACAGAAACAGGTAGACTTTTTCCCTTGTCCTAAGACATTATAGCTTACTTCATGTTAAAATGCTTGTTGAATGAGTGAATGACTTAAGCAAGTAATTAATGAGGAATCCACATACCCTTGTTCAGGACTATACTCTGGTCATCAGATCCTGCAGCATGGAGCCATATGTACCCAAAACATTCACACCACTCATCAACTCCTTCACCTTCCCCCAGCAGCTACCTTTCTGTGAGTCACACAAAGATTCCAGATGGGTTTGGGCAGTCCGCCTTGCTCCTTGCAAATGACTGATTATATTTTCTGCATTTTAAATGCTAGTTTTTTGGGGGTTTTTTGACGAAAAAAAAAAGTATAACCATTGATTTATTTATAGGCAGGCCTCAATGTGTAGTCCAAGCTAGCCTCAAACTGGAGATCTCCTGCCTCAGTATCCCAAGTGCTAAGATTACAGGCTTGTGCCTCCATGCCTGACGTGTTCTGTTGGCATTCTTAGAGGTCATAGTGAATGTTTAAAGCTTATTGAACATCTTAAAATCCTTAGATTTATTTGTTTGTTTTCATGTGTGTGTGATGCTAGGATTGAACCCAGAGTCTTGGGAACGCTAAGAACAGCCTCTACTACTGAATTACAGACATCTGCAGCCCCTAGTATCTTTAATGTTACTAAGTTTACAAACATAAAAAAAGAAAAGGAAAAAAACTAGCTAATGCCAAATGGTGAATTGTCACCCCTGTTTATATAGTGTATATTGAGAGGATTGCTGTACCACAGTGAATACTGAGATTTTTTTTGTCCCTTTTTTTTTATCTTTCTCTTCTTTGGAATATGAGGTCTTGTATCCATAAAACATCAGCTGATGGACTAAATGTTTTTGTTGAATTAGGAACCAAAATGAGATGTACCCTTCAGTCTCATAAGGCCAAGCAAAAGGCCGAGGTAAAGCATTAGTGGTACTGCAGTCTTTTTTTTTTTTTTTTTTTTGAGCTTTTTAAAAGTTGATTTAATCTTTGATTTAACTAATAACTCAATATAGAAAGACGTCTGACTTCATAAAATATACATTTTAGGGAACAAATCATCAAGCCAAAGAACTAGTCTTCATTTTGGATATATTACTGAAATTTGTCTGAGGCTTAGATAATAATTTAAAAATCTTTATGCTCCCTGCTTGGGAAATAAGCTGGTTTTGAATGGTATCAGTTTGAAACTCCTCATGGATTATTTTTAATCCCTGTGCTACAGCTCATCTCTTCTTTTGCCCAGTGCATATGACATCTTATTCTGATGACTCTGAGGACATCTGCTTCTCTGACACATTTCTCAGAATATTCCCATCAGGAATCCGGACCTAGAGCTTACATGATCATTTAGCACAAAAATAGCCCCTATGGCAGTAGTTTGTAGTGTAGTATCTAAAAGGGTCTCTAAGCTAACCACCCAGAGTCCTCCTTACTCGGCATTGTGCTCATTTGTACTGTGACACAACTGGAAAGCTTTGACTAGGTAGGGTCTTAGTCACAAGAAAACACACTATTGTCCTCTTCTGATTGTTGGTGCTACTTGTTGTTGTTTGGGGGAATTGTTATTTCCTGGTTTTGGTTTTTATTTTACTTTGTTTTATAGCAAAGAAGTAAACGAGGAGGTTGGTCCAAGGGGAGAAAGAGAAAGAAACCTCTTCGAGACAGCAATGCACCCAAATCCCCCCTTACAGGATATGTTCGGTTCATGAACGAGCGTCGAGAACAGCTTCGAGCAAAGAGACCAGAAGTACCATTTCCAGAAATCACAAGGATGTTAGGCAATGAGTGGAGTAAACTGCCTCCTGAGGAAAAGCAGGTGATTGTCCCTACTGCAGATCCTCTGCCTGCTTTGATTTTATCTCAAAAACAACTTGTCAGAAAAGCAAAGCGGATAGACTGGTGATGAGTACCCAAACCTTTTAGAGATGAGTACCCAAACTGCAGCCTAAAAGCCCACTTACTTACTGCAGAGTGCCAACACTGCAATTAAACCTGAGTGCTGAGATTTTTCTTCAGCAAAAGGAACTCATACATAACATGAGTGCCAAAGGTTCACCACCACTGGGATAGATAATTGATCTTTCATTTTTGTCTCAGTGCCTAGAAGACCAGTATAGTAGGATCCCTGTAGTTCTTTTCTCTGGTGCGGTGATTTTTTTTTTTTTTTTTTGGTCCTGGGGATTGAACTTGGGGCCTTGCGCTTGCTAGGCAAGCACTCTAACCACTGAGTGGCACAGTGATTTTTAAGCTGGTCCAGTGCTTGGTGCAGGGTATGAGCAGAAGTGACTGTAGGGTTCCCCAAACCAAAGCAGTTGTACTTCCATTTGATTTATATACAGAGAATTCACAGAAATTTATTCTGACAAGTAGTTAAATATTAAGAAATTAAGAAATCTATCAGCGTAATTTATTTGACTGAGTTAAATAAAAAGTCATGAATTAAATGAGAAAAAACCATTTGATAAAAGTATATAATTCACATAAGAGTTTTGTTTCAGAAAAAGATTTTACTACTTTAATAAAATTTTTTAACTAGAGTTCTGGTAAAAGTACTACAGTATGGAAAATAAAACAAGCACTACTTGAATTCTCTATCCTCTAAGACAGAAATGAATACATTGCCAAACTGGAAATGAATTTGTGTTAGACTGGCAGGGAATTCACGAATGCTGCCAAAGCAGAGTAGTGATAGTGATTGTAGGATTGACTTTGGGTTAAAAGTTCCCACCCTTTCCAGCATCTGATGACTTAACAGTCCTTAAAATTGATTCCAGTCAGACTAAAATCAAATTGAAAAATACTCTCTTGGAAATTAATTGAATTCAGAAATTTTCAAAGACATCAAATTAAGTTGCAACTTGAAGCTCTGTGTTTATGTTACCAAGCTAATAGGAAGCAATTTGTATCATTCATTGTTTTGGCTTTATAAAATGATGGGATCATGGGCTAAACATATAGTGTTGTTCTTTTTTTTTTTCTTTTTCTTAAAATGAATGCATGCTGTTTATTTACATATTTTGGACAGTGCAGAAGTATGTAAATAATGGTATTTTCTTCAAAGATAAACATTGTTGGTTACATGGGACAAGAGTTTTGTGTTTGGTTTTATCAACGTTTTTATTTGAAAATAATTTCAAATGTGCAAAAAGTTGCAGACATAAAAATAACATCAAAATACCATTTTTACAGCTTTGCCTGTTATTCATATCTTATCCTATTTCTTCATTTGCATATCCACTTACACATGCACATATCCAGTGTCAGCATGCACGCGCACACACACAACTGCCCATCTCATAGCTGTCTTCTCTTTAACATATACCCATATTCAAATTTTTTGTGAATCATTTGAGAGTAAGTTACATACATCATGTCTCTTTACCCTTGAATAGTTTGATGTGTATTTCCTTAGAGGTGTTCTCTTATTTAACTGTATTAATAAAATAGTCTGCCATCCATATATCATTCCTTTCTAGTGATTTCCCCTCCAGTACAGATTCCAGTCTAAGGTCAAGTTTCGTCTTTAGTCAAATCTCTTTAGGTTTTGTTTTTATTTTGAGACAGGGTCTCAATATCTAGTTCAGGATTGCCTTGAACTCACTATGGAATCCAGGCTGGCCTTGAAATCTCAACAATCCTCCTGCCTCAGCTTCCTGAGTGCTAGAACTACAGATGTGCGCCACCATGCCTGATTCTTTGGTTTTCTTTAAACTGAGATACTTCTATGACCTTGCTTATAACTTTGATGTTTTTAAAGAATACAAGCCAGGCATGGTGGCACACTCCTATAATCCCAGCACTCAGGAGACTGAAGCAGGAGGATTGCTGTGAGTTCAAGGCCAGCCTAAACTATATAGTGAGACCCTGTCTCAAAAAAAAAAAAAGAAAACTACAACAGCAACAAAAAGAGAATACAGTCCCTCCAGGTGTGGTGATGCATGCCTGTAATCCCACCTCTTGAGAGGTTAAAACAAGAGGATCTCAAATTTAAGGCCAACCTGTACTACATAGTGAAATCCTGTCCCAAAGAGAAAAGAACAAAGAAAAGAAACACAATTCCTCTTTTTCCTCCACCCCTTCCTTTTTCTCTTTTTAAATGGAACATTCCTCATTTTGAACTTGTGTGATATTTTCTGAAGATTAGAGTTGTGCATCCTTGGTCAGAATACTGTATAGGAGGTGGTGTGTCCTTCTGGGTGTCACATATACAGAAGCACAGTGACCTTTTATTCCTCATTAGTAATGTTCATTTTGGTAAATTTTTTAAATTATCCCTTATAATTAATAAGCAGAGCATGGGGTGACATTTTAAGAACATGAAAATAGTCTGTTTAACCTCTAAATTTTCCCCTAGATTCAGCATCCTTTCATGATTTTTGCCTGATCTAATCTTTATTTTGATGGTTGCAAGATGATTTTTTGAACTCCAGCATTCATCCATCACTTATCATTTGACCCTCAGCTTTCTAATCTAAGGAAGAGCCCTCCTCCCCTGTTATGTGTCTGCTTGACATCTGTTTATTATTAGTATAAGAAGTAGTATTATATCTATTATTAATGGTGTGCATTTCTGTTTTCACACTGGCTTATTATTTATTATATAACTATAGTAATAGACTTTATAATTTAAATTAACAAGAGACTTGATTATTTTGGTGTTTACATTGTCCCAGATTTGACAAGTTGGGTGTCCCTTAATCTGATTGTTGTGTAGAATGAGTTTTTAACATAATTTCTGACTCTGATTTGTGTTCATTAATAAGCAATATCTTAATTTGATGAATGAAGAGGATGAAGCATTTAACAAAATAATCCTAGTAAATCAGTGGACTTTTTAAAATAATAGCAGAACACCAGGCATGTGGATGTAGGCTCTCTTAAAATGGTCCATTTTTAGGCCCATAGGGTAAGGTCGTTCTTTTTATGTTCTGTGTCTGTCTGGCTATAGTCTCTGTTCTCTGGCTCTTAAAAGGCCAACTGATGTATGAGATCATTCCTCAATATGAGTTGGGGCAGAGAAACCAAGTAATATGCCTTTCCTCCCCTGGGAAACCTGAGAGTGCCTGCATGGTGTGCTGGCCTCCTAAGGACCCTGGTGGCTGTGGGGAGCTGTCTGTGGGGCTAGATGAACAACTACAATCATTTTGCATGAGTTTGTTAGAAGAGTGATCTCAGCAGAACTTGTCCTCATTGATCTAGAAAAGGCAGTAAGTGATCTAAGGAACCACAGACCAGCTGTGGGTGTGCTGGTGTGAAAGTGAGAGTCACTAATCTCTTTCGTAATTGAAATTTTCTTGTTTCTGTAACTACTTTTCTGATTCTCCCTTAAAACATATCCCCTGGATTCTTTTTTTTTTAACATTCTAATCATTCTGTTTTCTTAATAGAAAATTAATATTTTACTTAAGTTATCAGCTCTTGAAAGTAATTCCCCATTTTTTTCCTAGCGCTACCTTGATGAAGCAGACAGAGATAAGGAGCGTTACATGAAGGAGCTGGAGCAGTACCAGAAGACTGAGGCCTACAAGGTCTTCAGTAGGAAAACCCAGGACCGGCAGAAAGGCAAATCTCATCGGCAAGGTATCAGAACCTGAGCCAAGTGCATCTGTGGCTTGTCCTGCTGATGGTGACAGCTATAAAAGATGTGTCTCCATCACTGCTATGTCATCCTGAATTCACTTGTCAGTATAATCTTGGGATTTTATTAAAATCACCTTGCTCTCATTTAGAAATTTCAGTAGGTTTCCATATCTAGGATCAACAATTAGGTTCGTGCATTGTAAGTTGCCTGCCCCTGTCTTAGGTATTTCTCTCTGAAAAAGTCTGTTAAACTATGTGACTGACGTGCTCTAAGTAGCACCTCCAAACCTTCTGTGTTCCATTTCTCCCGGCTCTAGTGATCCTCTTCACTCATGCAGGCATGCATTCAAAAAGTATTTACTGAGCACCGTTTATTAAATACCGGGCCCTCTTCTAGGCGTTAGAGACGTGACAGTGAACGAGACAGACAAAATCCCTCCTTCAGAGGTTTTTCTTCTCTGTTAAATTGTCATCACACCCTTGCAAGTTTTGCTTCCAGCTCCCCTTCTTCCTGGAAGCACTGCCGGAGGAGCACACCCACAGCTGGTCTGTGGTTCCTTAGCCATCGCACCTTTTCCACGCTCAGGCATCTAGCCGGCTAAAACCATAGTGCTCTGCAGACAGCCCCGGCGTGTCTTTCCTGTCTGCCTCCCACCCTGTTCTCCTCAAAGGGGAGAACTGCCTCTGCCTTTCTTGTGCCTGATGGTATACTGGCAGATTTTGTAGTTTGGCACAGTCACATACGTGGGTTTTGCTATTGTTTTCTCTTTCAACTTAATATTTTCTTGGTCTTTCCTATTTTTAGATGCAGCCCGACAGGCCACCCATGATCATGAGGTAATTAGCCTTCTGTCTACCTGTCACATACGTTGCTGTTTGAAATGCTACTGGGTTTTGTTTGGGTGGTGGTGGTAGTTGTTGTTTGATTTAGTGAATGTCAGGGTGTTTCCAGTTCCGTCATTCATACTGAATAAGTTGCTTTAGCTCAGAGGTTCATAACATATGGCACTTAGATCTGAGTCTCTCAGAAGCGCAACCTCTAACCCCAATCCCTTCATGTGATCTAAGAATGTTACTGGCTTTAAATGGTGAAGGTGGCAGGAATTCAGAGCGAGGTATAGAAGTGAGAGCCAGCTAAAAACTGCGATTTGACCGTAGCTTATCATCACCATATACCATAGTCTCACTCTAGAGAGGTGTTATTTTGGGAATCCAGCATTTGGTTAAAATGAACAACTTGACTGCAGTGTCCACAGAACATAAATGACAGTAGTCTCTATTCCTCGTTTCCTACTCCTGCACCTCATGGCACATGTTTATTTGCTGGCCTCTTCCCTCCTCTTTAGTTGAACCCCACTGACAGGGTGTAGGCCTGCGATGCTGTGGTGGGCGGGGAGATTTGGACCTGTGTATATTGCTGTGCCATGTGTATATACGGTTGTAACAAAATAAAGTCTGTGGTAATTTTGTGCTTTAAAACGCTCAGTAACTGCTCATTGCTTTGCAAGTCACATTCAAACTCAGCTATCACATCTTCTGTAAGTAAATCCCAACTTATTCCAAATACCTTACCTGTAAATACTTAAAAACCTTTACTGCTCTCTTTCCTCCCGGCACCCCACCCTGCTCTGCCTCAGGTCTGTGCTCCTGTTGTGCCTTTCACGAGACTACTTTTCCTCCCTGACAGAATTCCTCACCCCCATCCTCTCAAAGTCCTAGTCATCTTTCAAGCCCTATTTCAGTTCCATGTTCTCCTTCAAACTTCTCTTGTTTGCTCCAGATTTCTTTAGCCCTCAGGGCTCCCTACTTATCTTACGGATTTAGCTAATCTGGCCTGGTGTTGCAGTTATCCAAGAACCTCCGTTATTCACACTCCTCGATTATGAGCCCTTTGAGAGGAGACCAAGTCTAGCTTCTGTCCGTGTCCAGCCCGTGGCGACTAGCATGGCGCACTTGCGTGGAGGCGATATGAGCATCCAGAGTTAACTTGAAGTAACAGCGGGAATTTGAAAAAAGAATTTCACAGATACCCTCTTAAAAGTAGTTGGCTTTTTACTAAATCAGAGAAATCCGTTTTTCAAATTAGTAACGAACATATTTTGAGTGTGTAGTTCTTGTTCATATTTGATGTTGGTAACTTTCAAAACTAAAACAAAAGAATCAGATTCACAAATCATATGAATTACAAACTGAGAAGCATAGTAAACGCTTGCATTTTATTCCTATAAATCCTAGTTAAACGTAGTATAGTTACATGTAACAGTTCCGTGCCCTAATTAGAATGAATTGTTATGAATATTTTTGCTTGAGAAACTTTGTGTGTATACTTTATACTTAAATGACAATTGAATAATGTTGCAAGCTTTCCATTTTACCAGACACTTGTACAATTAGTACTCATTTCCCTCGTAGTCTGTGTACTCACCTACCAATATCATGAAATTTCTATACTTTTTTCCCCTGCTTTATTGCATCTCTGTCCTTAATGGTTGTAAAAGAGAATTTTGGACAATAGTCTGAAACATTAGATCTCACATTTTCTAAGCAATCACTGACTCATTTCATCAGTATGGATTTTCTTGACCAGACTATATGTAGCATTTTTGTCTTCAATAATGTTGATATTTATGGTCAGAAAAGATGAGGTAAATTTAATCACTTATAGAAGCTGCTTCTATGTGAAAAGTAAAGCTTTTTATTAAGGTGTAGTATTATATGAATTTCTATAAACTCTATGATTTATGAAAAGGGAGCAGTCTCTGATTTTTCATTTCAGGATTAGATATTAGTTAGACCAAAGGGGTAGCGGGGGGAAAAACATGGGTAGGTGGAGAAGCAGCAGTAGTTTCTCATATGTGTGTATAGTAGGCTCTATTTATCTGTCTGTCATTATGTCCATATCAGTATAAGGATCTCTTAGGTTGTTAACCTAATTAATGTCCTTTACTTTTTCAGTTTTTATTTTTCATTAGTATTATTTCCTAAACTAGGTAATTTCAGAACAATTGCAGTACAAGAGAACTGGTTTGAAAGCTTCTAAATTGTTCTTAAACGCTATGTAGAACTATCTTTAGTCAGCCGTGGTGGCACATGCCTATAATCTCAGCACTCTGGGAGGCTGAGGCAGGAGGGCAACTTAGCAAGACACTGCCTCAAAAAACAGTTTTCTTAAGTATAACTTCTTAGTATTATAATTCAGAAAAACAGGAAAGCATTATAGATGAAAAGCAGCCACAGAAGGTTCCATGGAGGAATGAGGAAAAGAATTAGGTTTAAAGATGACCCACATTTTGTTTCATTGTGGGGGTGCTATGGAGATAGGTGGGTGTGTTGAACAGGTAGGCATCAGTTAATAAAAGAGCGGCTATCTTGCAAAATTCCTAAAACATACATATTTCCCTTGTCTCATGAAGAGTGAAATGAGAAATGTGATAGAATGGTCTGTGCGCCTCTTGGAATCTAAGACCTCAGAGATCCTTTCCACCAGCCAGCTTATTTTGCCAGTGAGGGAAGCGACTTGCCTAAGACAGGAAAGAGTGTACCCTGAGTCACTTACTAAACCAAGTTGGAGGCGGAAGTGTGGCTGAAACCCAGGCCTCTGTGTCACAGTCTAGCACTCCTGACAGCACAATGCAGTGCTAGATGGGATAAACCAAACAGTGTTGAAAAGTGAAAATGGGCTCATTGCCTGAGATGTCAGCAGGATGTGTTGTTAGTTAAGAAATTATTTGGTTGGTGGTTTGGGGGTGTAGCTCAGTGGTAGAGCACTTGCCTAACATGTGCAAAGCCCTGGGTTCAACTCCTAGCACCAGTAGTGGGGTTAGGGGCAGAGACAGAGATTGTTTTGTGAATAGTAAAGAAATCTATTGTATTTCTAATGGAACTTGGCTCCCTGAGACATTATTACCTAGGCAGGCACTGGAGAGAACATCTAAGAGCTTAAGAAATACTGACCTAAAAGCCATTCTGCATGGCAGTGGGGCACTTCAGCCTGGTACACAATATTAAGAGCATTCCCCAAAGTAAAGGACACTTGAGAGAAGCATATCACACACTCTGAGATTCTGGCCCTGAGCCTAGATCACATCAAAATACATTCAGTTCAAAAGGCCCTCTGTTCCCTTACCCTCCTCTCAGTATATAGAATGAAAACCAGTGAAGAGCGTTCTTGCTGCTCTCAATTCAAAAGCCAGGCCACTAGACCCAGGAGTCAGCTCATGTTACTCTCAAGAAAGTGTCTACACCTCATACAAAGACAATGATAGAAACAATAATTTTGTTTCTCCTTTAATTTATGAGAAATGACAAAATGATGCTCAGCCTGAACAAATTAGACCCTTTCAGTGAGAAGGTAATCAAATCCTTATGATTTTAATCCCTTGAGCGATCCTTGGAGCAGCTTAAGTATATCTGCGCCCCCAGGAGGAGCCTCTCTGTGCCGAGTAATGCACTCAGTAATGGAAGAGTGCTGATGGTTTTTATTACCACTCTTCCGTTAAGTAGAATTTCTCTGTTGCTTTCAGAGGCTGAACAGTTTCATCTCATTGCTTTAATGTTTCTTATTTTGCACTCTATGAATCTGCACCAAGGGGCAGTGTGTTAGTGCGCCTTCATGGGGCTGTCCTCTGCCCTTAACATAATGGGCAGCTCAGGCAAAGAGGAGAACAGAATTACCAGGCTGAGGAGTCGAGACCTTGGAGCAGGCTCTTTGTACTGTGGTACCAGGAGCCAAACCCCACCACCACCACCACCACCACCTTACGCACACGTGCATATGCATCCTTCTGACTGGCAGATCCTGAGAATGATAGCCAGGTAACTGACTTCACATATGCTGTGTTGTGAAGGAGGACACTGGACAAGGTAAGATGATTAAAATTCTAAGACTATTCTAAATCATTTGCGGACTTACTTTTGAATCTAGTGTGCCTCATGCATGTTGCAGTTATATATTCTTACTGTCCACTCTGCAAATTATCACAGCATTTCACCTGTATGACCACTTTCTTGCCCAACCCCCTTTCACACGTGTACTACTGAGTATTCGTAAGCATTCTGTTTTCCTGCAAAAACCCAGTAACAAAATTAAAGCATATGGTGAACCAGCAGAGTTGAGAGAAGGCCACAGGGAAGTATGTCTAAGAGCCCTTCTGGGACCAGTCTTTCTTGCCTACACGTTAGTTCTCACTGAAATCCACTAGGAGCCAGCTCAAGGTAGAACTCTGCATGTTGAAACATGAGGCTTTCAATGATAATTTTGTTGTTTATTTTTAAATTGTTCTGGGAAACTCTGTTTTCTCTCATTAGGAAGAAAAAAGATAGAACAAAAATTAAGTGCTCTGAAATGGTTCCTGACAGTGTTTTCAGATTTCCATCCTAAGCGTCTGTCTTGCCCACTGCAGCTGACAGGCCATTCCCACAACTCATCCCCCTTGCTAGGCGGACACAGGTCTGAGACAGGAGCGTGGCCATCACGGCGCTCTCCTGGGCTGCTGACTACTCGGCTTTCTGCGGGGCACCAGAGCTTTCTTGCTTTCGAAGGCATAAGAAGCGGTAACAAGTAGAAAAGGTCACTGCCTATCTCTAACTTTAAACGTGTTTTTATAAGACTGACCTCTAGGTATTTTGTGTACAGTTTTTCATTTTATAAAGGTTTTAGAATCTTCAGGGTTTGCTAGCAATTTCTTCAGTACTCATTTCCTACTGTTCTCTTTACCATCTTATGTTATGCAAGATTTTGAACACCACACCAAGACGCTTATAATTATATTCGTTGTATTTTCAACTTCAATTTCATTGTAGAAATGGCAGCCAAAACATCATGAAATATTGACTTTATTCTTAAGGATCATTGTTGAATCTATTTTGCAGTGGTTTTGTGAGACTTTTTATTTTAATGGCTTATTGGTGAGTTAATTTCAGGCTTTATTTTTCCTTTCCTAGCTCACATAATTCTTAGCTTTCTCATTTGTACAGCCTGATTATTTCCAACTTCCTGGTTTTGTTTTGTTCTTCCTGAAGAACACTTATAAGAGCCCCAAAGATAAGCTGTTCCCTCTAGGTAGGCTGTGCTGGTCTAATAAATAGAAGGACCAGTGGGATACCAATATTATTACTCATGGCTGGCAGAACTCTGCCTACAATTCTTACTGTCCACTCTGCAAATTATCACAGCATTTCACCTGTATGACCAATTTCTTGCCCAACCCCCTTTCAGACGTGTACTACTGAGTATTCAAAGCACAGAACTAAGGAATAGTCTACAGGTTCTCCACTAGAAGAATATATGTAGATTTTCTTTTCTTATTTTTTTTTTCTTTCAGTTGTACCCCTGAGAAAACTGACTACTGGACTGCTTAAGCTCTATGAAAGTCCAATTCCAGTGAAAAGGGGGAGAATGGACCTCCTCACAGGCTCACCTGAACTGATTCCTACTCACCCTGTTTCTTTAAGACCTGACCATTGTGCTGCAGGCAGTACTATTTAATTGAGCTTCTGTTAAGAATTAACTTTTGTTCTTGATCCACAGAAAGAAGCAGAAGTCAAGGAGCGGTCGGTGTTTGACATCCCTATATTTACAGAGGAGTTCTTGAACCACAGCAAAGGTGATTACTGCAGTACAGTATTTTTGCGTCCTTGGGCCTTGGACAGTTCCCCAAAGGAGTTCATTGCTCGAAAGCAATGGTAGCAATAGCCCTCCTGCTTGTTCCACTCCGTAGTAAAAGCAGCTACTCAAAGACCAGTGAAGGAAAGGTAGGTCAGTGTTGTCAAAGCCTCTCGGTCTCTGGATCAAAAGAAACAAACGTAAATCATGAGCTCAGTGGCCTCCGGACTATTAGACTATTAGCTAGAACCCTGTGTAGTAGTGAAAGCTTACATGGGAGCCCAAAACAGAATGAGCCAGTTCAGAGTTTTTTGTGGTACAGATGCACACCATGTAGCTGGGCCTGGCTGGGCTCCCAGGATCCACCCTGCTGTCCCCTCAGGCTTTAGACTGCACAATTTTAAAAAGCAAAATCCAACAAACCAATACCAGAAATTGCCACTGTCTGCTGCAATCTTATGTATAGCACATACAACTTGAAGAATGAAAACAGCTCTGGGGAACCAGATGTTTCATTGCTGAAGTTGCTGTCTAGAGTGTAATAATGAGAGTAAGAAGGTGAGGTGGGGTAGCTAATGAGAGCTGCTGGGTAGAACTTCCTGAAGAGGCACGGGACCCCTGCAAGACTCCTCCTCATGCTGCCTCTGTTCTGGGTGGGTCCCCAGCGCGCGAGGCTGAGCTGCGCCAGCTCCGAAAGTCCAACATGGAGTTCGAGGAGAGGAATGCGGCCCTGCAGAAGCACGTGGAGAGCATGCGCACAGCTGTGGAGAAGCTGGAGGTGGACGTAATCCAGGAGCGCAGCCGCAACACCGTCCTGCAGCAGCACCTGGAGACCCTCCGACAGGTGCTGACCAGCAGCTTTGCCAGCATGCCCTTGCCTGGTAAGGTCATCCTACCCCAGCACTTCAGTGGCGGGTAGAGAGGCTCTTTGTGTTGGTGTTGGTGTTGGTGTGTGGAGCCTGAAGTCTCCCTAAGAGAAAAATCAGTAAGTTTTTTTTCCTCAAGATTTTCTGTGGTATTATGTATCCCAAACATACACTAATTTAAAAAAAAAAAAAAGGATTTTCTGTGGATTGTGTATTAGACTGTCAGCACTAGCTGGGCACAGTGGCACACACCTGTAATCCCAGCACTGGAGAGGCTGAGGCCAGAGGCCTGCAAGTTAAGGCCAACCTTGGCTACATAGTGAAACTATCTCAAAAAGGGAGAAAGGAAAAAATAAATAAATAAGAGGAGGAGGGGCAGGGCTAGGGATGTAGCTCAGTGGAAGAGTGTTTGCTTATACATGCAAGGCCTTGCTTTCAGTGTCCTGTGCCACACTGCAAAAAAGTCAGTGTTGCCTAAAATCATCCAAAATTTCAGGCTCCCTGGTCATACACATTTTTGTGTACCTCTATTTTAATATAACCTATTTTCCTTTCCATTAAGCTTTATTTGACATTCAGAACAATAGAAACTGAGTATGAAATCCTGAGGAGAGAGCTTTCTCTTAATGTACGTTCGCCGGCCTTGTATTTGTTTTTGCTTTCTTGGGAAGGAAGAGGAAACATACTGGTGCTCCTTATATGCTCTCTCAATTTGAGGACAGTGATGGCAGAAGGCTGGCAGATCCTCTAACCTTTTATTACATACAGCTACTCATATGTGCTGCATTATGTAGCCCATATGTTCATTTAAAGTGTGTGGATTTGCTTCCTCTCTTTGAGGTCTAACAGTCTTTCCTTATGAAATTAAAATCTGCCCGTGGAGCAGACCACATTAGAGTCACAGTTTCTTTTGCTGTGGATTCCCTTAAATGTTTTGCATTTGAGCTGAATGGGAAGATTCCCTTACTTGTTCCCCTTCTCTCACTTCAGGAAGTGGCGAGACACCAACAGTGGACACCATCGACTCCTATATGAACAGACTGCACAGTATTATTTTAGCAAATCCCCAAGACAATGAAAACTTCATAGCTACAGTGCGGGAAGTTGTGAGCAGGCTTGATCGCTAGGGAACGGTGAGTGCTCCTTGCTGGGATGCTTCTGTGGCACACGCCATCAGAAACCAGATGACCTTAGACTGTCGGTGCTGCTGAAGCCCTGACACTGTGTCAAGGGAAAGAGCTGGAGATTTGGTTGCCGACAGTCTTGCTATGTAATATTAGAAAACAGAGTCAAGGCAGTGTTTTCTCATTCACTTTAGAAAGGTTTAATGGAAAGAATATGGTTTTTGTGCTGGGACCTCCGTTCTAGCTTTGTCATTTATTCTCAGGTGTTAGCTTCCCAAAGAATTTTGAAGAGTGGCTAAGGAACTGAAAGGAAATCTCTCCCGAAACAGCTATCAGAACAAAGTAAGGCTGCTGCCTTAATAGTTAATCTTCCTTTTCCCTGGAAAATATTAATGATTTATAAGTGGTTATTGAGACATTTTATCTGTGTGTGTGTGTGTGTGTGTGTGTGTGTGTGTGTGTGTGAATGCCTACATAAGTAAGAAGCATTCTCATTAACCACTTGATAGCAGAGTGACGATAATATATTAAATGTTGTGGAGTAACTATACAGTGAAATAGTTAATACCTTTATTAAAAAATAAACGGAATAAGAAGAAAACAGACAAATAAGCTTTTAAAAAGTGTATTCAACCAATGACTAGTAACCTGTGTTATATCCTTTTAGAAGAGTCAAAAAGTACATTTCCAGAAGGGAACTGCCTGTATTCACTTTTTGGTACTAATGGTCAGTCATCAGTTATCATTGCTTAAGTATTAATTCCCTCAAATTCCTAGAGATAGGGTGTTCTTGTAGTAAGCTAGCTAAAATTGGCATCCCTGCAGTCTGTGGATCAGACTGGCCCGTACCTGCAGAACTGTAAACAGTGTGGAAATCTGAGTCGGACCAGACAGTGAGGGGCCATGTATTAAAATGAGAGTCAGCAGCACAAGACTCCTTCAGAGCATCAAGGGTTTGAATCTTTGTGGTGCAGGTCTAGGCGCACCCTCATATGCATAATTTTTGTTATAGCGTGGTTTGGACTGTGAGCAACATGTAGAAGAATAAATAAAACCCGTAATTCTTTATCTAACAAGGCAACATCTGCTAGCGGAGGCAAAGGCAGAGGTCTTTCTCCGTCTTGGTCGCACCCGTGGATAGTAACTGTACTAAACAACCCATTTACCTCCAGCCTGGGCCTGCTCGGACGGGGCAGGGACGACCGTCCTCCAGTGCAGGGCCGAGTGGGACGCACTGTGCTTCCGAGGGCTGGCGGGACTCCCTGCAGAATAGAGCAGGGGCTTCACTGCTGCCGCCTAGGAAGGGAACAGCTCGTAAATCTAGGCCTGGGATTCTCAGGAGCTCGTCAGCCTTCTCATTTTCACACAGTGTTTTCAATCAGCACTCTTGTAGGCTTGAAAAGAGCGAGCTGGGAAAAGCAGCATGATGATGGTGAAAGAAAACAGTAATTGATACCGTGGGTCTCCTCACCTAGGTCTGGGCCTGAGTGCAGGAAGGAAGCCAAAGTGGTTTCCGCTTCAAGCATGTTGTCAGTAGGCTCTCCTGAAGCTCTGTTTGTCTCGAGAATGTAAGCTTCAGTATCTGCTCTCTGAAGAGTCTTTGAAGAACCTCAGATATTACCATTCTCCTCCATTTGAACCTACAAATAGTTTGCAAAAATGCCTGCAAGTAAACTCTTACACTGCAGATGTAAAAATCACTACAGATTTTTACAATCTAGCCGTGCAGACATAACTAAGAATAGTTGGTTCCCCACATCACCTCACAGACTGTCAAATGGAACAGTTATGAAGACTGTGATTAATACTAGCTTGGCCTCATTATACAAATGTGTACAGACAGCTAGGCCTGATGTCCCCAGCACTCATGCTGCAATTAATTACTCTGACATGAGCTTGGCAGAGGGTTCCTTCCACTGTCAGGAACCGGTGAGTGAAGGGAAGCTAACGGTATGCAAGTTTTAGAGGGGCATAATAGAGCAGGAAGGGGCCTTTAGAAATCCAATGTTTTATACATTAAGAAACTGAATTCCAAAAAAAAAAGAAACAATTCCAAAGAGACAAGATGCCCTGCCTGAAAATACCTGAGAGAAAGAGTACAGGTACCTAAATCTCCATCCAGTGGGCTTCCAAGATTTGGCTGTGAGGAGACACAGCTGGGGAAGGGCAGAAGCAGTGAAAAAACTCTTGCACCAGAGCTTTAAGATAAATAGGAAAAAGTACAATCCAGTAATTAAGTTACAAAATTTTGGTCAGCCCATTTAAGCATTATTTTTATAGACATACAGTGGAAAAATTACCCCATCTGTCATCTTCTTGTGTCACAAGTAGAACCTGGAGGAGGCCAGGGAGTTAATTTTAAGTTGAGAGATGACCTCATTATATAACCATTAAAATCCATGTTTCCCAATTTCACTTGAATCAGTCGATAAATATTTGGCTGTTTCAGGATTCAGAAAAAAAGTCTTGTGTGGTTGTATTTTTATCAATGTGAGAAAATGCATTCGTCATAAGTGTACAGCACATTCCCTCACATGCGGCTATCCTTCGGTTTATACTTGAAAAGAACTGGTGTTGGCTGGCCTGGAGTGGAATGCTACTTTCTCCTCCTCAGATTTGTCCCTGGTTGTTGCTGACCTGGAGCAAGCCCTGCTCTTGATTGAAATGTTCTCTGAAACATCTCAGTGAGGCCACCTGCTTGTAGCACTACATATACACATCCTTGCCCAGCCCTTAGGAAAATAAAACTAAGCACTTTTTTAATCCATAGCCCTAACCCCTTCCCATCAGCACCTTCCTTTTTGGTGTCTTCCCTCATAAATCTGCAGGTCTTACAGCTCCCAGATGCCCCATAAGTGTTTTTACCTGTGCGGAATGAGAAGCCATCTGTGGAAATTGGAACTGTGTGGGGCTCAGAAGGACCACAGGCCCCTCTGCTTATGAAGAATTGTCAGTGAGTGCAGTGTCTGCACCCCAGGAAGCCAGATGAGGCAGCACAGCGGCACATGTGCAAACTCCACGGATCATCCTCAGCAAGCTTTGAAAGTGTCCAGCCACTCCCCCGAGTCTTCAGGTCTTCGTCTCCTGTCATCTCCATCTCTGTTAAAGCAGATCTGCTTATGTTCTGCTAAGTGGCTGATCCTGAGACTGACCCCATTGCCCGCAGGAGAGAGGAAGACGTCCACTGTTGCAGCTCTAATGGGACTCTTATCACTGGAGCTCCAGTTTTCTTACCTAGCTGTCACTTTTTGTAATGCCTTTGAGGTGACTTTCGCTTCCCTTCACCCCCACCAAGTTACACATCTCTGTTTTCTGACCTCTGCGCTCTGTTGCTCAGTGGGGGTCTGGGGGAGCATTCTCTGGTTGGATGGGCCCAGTCTCTCCCATCTTCGCCTGCTGTGGCTGCCCAGAGAGGGGCTTCTTGTTGGCAGTGTCCTGTGGAGCAGGCTGTGTTCCCCACCCCTCCTGCTCCTGGGGTGTGGGCCTCCTCTCAGCTTTGTGATTGCTGCCCTGAGGGGAAGGTGCCTTCTTCCTCCCTGTGCTGCCTGCTGTCAGCGTCCGCCCCAGCGAGGCTCTTCTGTCCCCGTCTGTGGGCAGTATCTTGTGGAGCGTTCTGCTGAGGAGAAGGTCATTGGTAAACGGGGAGGAAGGGAGGAAGGTGTTCTCTCTGGCGTTTTTTAAAGCCCAGAATTTACCCTAAGTGAAACCTGAGGTAACCCCTGTCTGGTATAGGTGTGAGATTCGTGGACTTAGGTGGAAGTGGTGTTGCAGATAGCCTCTCGAGCTGGCAGAAAGGGCACGGAGGAATTTTCATGCCCTTTGTGTGCCTTGTGTAGCCATTAACTGCTGAATTTGTGCGAGACAGACTTCTTTCCTTCCCTCTCCTTAGTAGTGAAAGGAAAGTAGTTTTTAACAGCATAAGTGGAGATGGTTCTGATTATCTCCTCAGGGTCTTTTTTTTTCTCTTTACACTGTAGAGAACAAGGCAGAAGGTGGCAGTTGAGATCTTTGGAACCGAAGCAGAGCGCGCTGGGCCCGAGGCTGCGGCACCCCGCCCCTGAAGTCAGGTGGCTGGCGTGTGGCCTCGCAGTGTGCCCCAGAGCCCCGGTGTGAGCCAGAAACCCCATCCTGTAGCTGCTGCAGCTTCCCTTCAACACTCTGTTTTCCTTGCCTGTGCTTTTCAGTCCCAAGGAAATTAGGAGCAACAAGTCACTGAAGCCCACCTGCCATCATGTGGCAGCTTTTTAGAGTAAGACCTCTTCCTTCATTCTGTTTCTGTAAAGCCGGAAACTCCCCCACCTCTGTATTTTCCCATTTCCTTGCTCTCGTCTTACTGTTTTTGCCACTTCTCTTAGATCCCTTGTCTGCTGGGTCCAAACTAGAACTCGCTGTCTGTGGCAGAAGGGCGTCCAAGTTGGCTGTGGAAGTTGGTGTCTGCCTTCTGCCAGATGCTTTCTGTCCCATTTCCTTCCTCTCTGCATTTCTCTGTTCCTGCTTTGTGTTCAGTGTCATGCAGCGTCAGCAGCACAGCTCTTGAGGCCGGGAAAGGCTGTGACTGTAGCCGGACACCTCACGTGTGCGTGTCGTGTGCAGGGCGCAGAGCTCCGGCCGCCTGCCTCGTGGAGCTGCACGGTCAGCAGCGGCGGCACCTCCTCCCCGCGCTGCAAGCCGGGAGGTCATGGTGAGAGGCCGGTGACCCACACAGCACCCCACTCCTGTGTCCCAGGAGACCTGCAGACATTCCTGCATTGGTGTGCTCGCTTGAGAAATAAGCTGTTGCCTCGTCAGTGTTAAAGGTTCCCTTCTTTCTTTTTATTATTAAAATACAAGGAGCAGCTGAGGAAAGGGAGACGAGGTGTTCTACTTCTGACAAATTTTAGAAATAATATTGTGTACATGTGTTTGGAACTGTTGAAATGCCAAGTTTTCTGTACAAGTGTTTTTGTAATTAAACTTTTAAATTTTCTTTGTTTTTAAAGATGTTGATATGCTTGCTTGACATTTGTCTCATTAAAACTTTTCTATGTTGAATCCACCTGATCCAGTTTTACTTGGGCTTTAATGACAAAAGTTCTACTGCTGCTTTTTCTTCGTAAAGGCTTTGTCAACTCCACATTAATCATCAAGTCTGTTAGGCTTTCAAAACAGTAGCACATTCATTTTACTAATTGCTTATTCAAAATCTATCTTCACCTATTTGAAAATTCAGCTCTTCAATGTATGTTACAACAATACAGTGAGTCCTAATTTATTTTAATATGGCAGTAGTGTTCTGGAGGCAGCTTGGAGGATGTGTTTAAAGTTAGTGGCTGTGAAGTCCCTGTGATAGGAGATCTTTTGTCAGAAACAAGTTGTGCTTAAATGCTTGCTTTTAAAAAATAACCACTACGTATCCAATCAAAATGCACTTAAAGGAAACGCTTTTAAGATCCTTAGGGTAAGGTGGTGTGGCTTCCAGTGCCTGCCACTCTCCCGGGAGCCAGCTGTGTGACATTGCTTTGTTTCAACTCCAGCGTCCTCCTGTAACAACACACACCTGAGCTCTTACAGTATCGTTAGAAGGATAGAAATAGGGAACAGAAACCACTGGGGTGTCCGAGTTAGGATGGAATCTGACTACATCTAACAGAAATCCAAATCAGCAACAGCTTCAGTGAGAAGCAGGTTGGCCTCCTAGAAATGCATGCCAGCCTGAGGCCAGCGAGGAGGTTCTCATCTGCACCACAGCATGGTTTCTTTCTCAAGGTCACTTCATGATCCAAAATAGCCACTTGGCCAACAGCCATCACTTTGAAGTTCCTGGCAGTGAGAAGGAAAGAAGGCAAGGACAAATCGGGCAAGCAAGCCTAGATTTCCAAGAGTCTTCCTGGAAATTATACTTAACACTTTCACTTAATTTAGCCAGAACCCAGTCATATCCAGGAAATGTACTATCCTTGTGTACTGCCCCAATAATGTACAAGTTGTAGTAGAGAAGGAAGAAAGGAATATAGAGTAGGCACTGAAGTTAATGTCATCACTCGTCTATGACTCCACTTAGCCCAGTCCAGCTGTATTAGTGAATGGAACGTCTTATCTTGCTTCAGCCTCTTGACCTTTTCTGCACCGCCCCCCACAATGGTCAGAAAACAAACTAGTTTCAGTATGAGTTGGCATTTCCTGATCCCACCTTACCTCCTCCCTTACCCTTCAACAGCTGGAGGCCAGGTTTGTTTGGCAAAAGTCAACATAAACAGGTGGCAATACTTCCGCTGTTTGTTTGTGCCCTTTCTTTAATTGCTCAGCATCTGCTGGATTAGAACAACACCAGGATAATCTCTCCCTAAGGGTGGGGATATTGAAGTATTGTTTGACAGAAAAACTCATAGCTACTTCCTGCCCTCTGAAAGAATTTCCTGTCTTGCAACTGGGAGTTCCAAGTCAGAGGTTTTTTTCTTTGTTTTATTTACCTTTGACACAGCCCGCACTCAGATACTGTATGCTTTACAGTATTCATAGACATAAACACTAGCTAATGTGCCAACTCATAAAGAAAGATAAGGAGTGGGAGTCAGGAAAATCAGGTGAAAATGTTAATGTCCATCCACTCATCTAGAAGCCATTTCAGGGAAATAATGTGTCTGTAGGGAGAAACTGCGAGAGGTGGAAATGTAGATTCTCTTAGCCTAGCAAAATGCAGAATGGAGAAGGAGCCTCCAAAGCATAGGAATGGCACTGGGAAATTAAGAGCAGGCAATGCAGATTTTCCAGGTGGAAAGATTTTTATAAATCACCCACAGCACTAGGTCAGTAGGAAAACATAAGGGACTAGGCATAGTAAGCTTTCTTCTTGTTTGAATTTCCAGTACTCCACCCAACACCTAAGAGCCAGAGTTCTTTATAATCAGCTCATCTCCATTTTAATTCACAATTTGGGACCAATTTATTGTTTGTTTGTTTGTTTGTTTTCTGGAGTGCTGGGGTTTGAATTCAGGGCCTTGTGCATGCTAGGCAAGCACTCTACCCCTTGAGCTAAATCCCCAATCCCCGAGAAGGGTGTTCATGAAACATGATTTCAGATAGTCTAATGGGAAAGACACATGCATACAAGAACTAACATAACAGACATGTACATGAATAGCAGTAGCTTGCATGAAAAGATTTAATAAAGGTAACTTTGGGGGGGGGGAGTGTCTTGCTAAGCCATTAAATTGCCCAGACTCGCAGTACCCCTGCTTCAGCCTCCCAGAGTGCTGGGGTTACTTACAATGTGCGCCAGTAGGCCTGGCTACAGGTAAATAAATTTTGAGGCGTGGAAGAATTGCTTGAATCTGACCTGGCAAGCGGTGCTTTTTTCTATAAGAGGAAGTAAATCTGAGTCTTGAGAGATTAGTAATTGAACTGTTAAGGATTTTATCTGGAATGTAAATGAAATTTATTTTTTTTATTTGTTTTGCAGTACTGGGGATTAAATTCAGGCTGGGCTTCATCTCCCACGCAATGCTCTATAGTTTGTTTTGGTTTGTTTTGTTTTTGCAGTACTCGGGATTGAACACAGAACCTTCACGGTGAACTATGTTTCCCACTCTTTTTTTTACTTTGAGACAGTCTTGCTAAATTGCCCACCCTGAGCTCAAGGTTGCAATCCTCCTGCCTCAGCCTTCCAGAGTGCTGGGATTATAGGTGTACACCACCACGCCTGGCTCCCCTGTACAGTTTTTATGTGGGTTATTCATGTAAAACATGTAGAGTAGTGCCTGTCACAAAGTAAAAGACAAATACAAATTTAAAATTTATGGAACACTCAGAAGAAAGAAAAATAACAAATAGAGACATACTGTAGGCCGAGCATTCTGTTCTGCTTTTTATATAAATGATGTTTAATTCCTACCCCAACTTTACAATGTAGGACTAATACACTCGTTTTACAGACAAGTAAATAAAGAGCCAGGGATGATAGATGACTGGCACAGTTACACAGTCAGAAGCAGGCAGAGAAGGGACTGATACCTGGAGGGTTCTGATTCAGCATCTCACTGTGGCCATACTGTGTAATGCTCCGTGGAACCCCCAGAGCTCAGACCAGCAGCGCACAGCACCTGTACGAACTGGAATTCAATCCTTTGGCTCCACAGTGTCTCTCTAGGCCCAGATCCCCATGGAGTGTATCTCCTGCTGAGGGAAGTGAAACTATAAACAGGCTTACCTCAGCCACTGGCCAGGATGAGATAAAATGATAGGAACTAGGGTACAGGAAAAGCCTGAAAAGTTCCATTCCCCCCCCCCCCCCGTCTCTTCTCTCCTCTCTCCACTCTCCCCCCACCCCCACAGGATCTAAATTCCCTGAGCTGGGTTTGAATTTTGCATCCTTCTGCCTCAGCCTTCCAGAGTGCTGAGATTACCATAAAAAAGTCTCTTTTGCAGAAAGAGGAGATTAACTTTACAGAGCCTGTTATGGGAAAGGCCGAGGGAATAGCAGGAAGGGGCTCTGAAATTCCAAGGAACAGGACAAAGCCTGGAGCAGAGGACGTGAGATGGAGTGGCACCCCATAAGGCATGAAAAAAAGCTAAAATTGTATTGCAAATGCGATGTGCAGAAAGTTCCACACACACAAGGTCAGATTCAGATTCTTAGGACCTCTCACTGCAGTGTAGACAGTTGTGGGAAGCAGGAGAAGAACGGGGAAACCTCAGCAGATTGGCACAGATTCCGGTGAGAAGTGACAGCAGCTTGGCCTGGAAGAGGCAGTGGGGGTGGCAAGGGTCAGATGGGCTCAGGATGTATCTTGGAAGTGTAATGGAGAAAAGCTGTAAGAGACTGGATGTGGAGAACAGAAGAAGAAACTTGAGGGTTCCATAACCAGGCACAATGGTGCACACCTGTAATCCCAGCTACTCTGGAGCCTGAAGCAGGAGGGTTCCAAGTTCCAGGCCAGCCTCAATGTAGCAAGACCCTGTCTCAAAAGGCCTGGGGCTCAGCCTAGTAGAGGAGTACTTGCCTCAGCTCTGGGTTCAGTCCCCCGGACCAGGCGGGCAGGGGGAGACACACATGGCCCTGGTTTTCTGGCTTGAGCAGCTGGGTAGCAGATAGAGGTGCATTTGTCTGAGATGGTGGAGACTTCAGGACAAAATATGTGTAGGAGAGATCAAGAATTCTGTTTTGGGCTGGCTGAATTTGAGGTTCTACCAGCAGCTAAGCCCCGAACTGAAACCTCTCTGCTATCAGTTTCATAATTCCTTTCAGCTCTTAAAATTCTGTGGTTCCGGGGGCTGGGGGTTTAGCTCAGTGGTTAGAGCACTTGCATTGCAAGCACAAGGCCCTGAGTTCAATCCCCGGTACCAAAAAAAAAAAAAAAAAATTCTGTGGTTCCATGAGCTTCTAACTTTGAGTCCATATTTGCTAGCATTCTTTCCCTGCTCGCTGCATGTGCTCATACACGTACATGCACACACGTACAGCCAGCTACTCAAGCTGCTCGCTGAACTATGAAATTAAGGAATGGTCTCCTTTTTAATTCTTCAAGCTCCTTAGGAAAAGAAATTTTAAAACCTTGCATATGCATTTGTTTAAGATTGGTAAAAAGCAACTGAATGCTGTAGAATATAAAAATCATACTGTAGCGTAGTGGTGAGAAAATGCTGGATAGTAATGGGAAACGTCTGCTTGGAGGAGACTGGCTGAAAATGTATTTGGCATCCTCCAAAGAAGGGAAATGTGAGGTGACACCATGACAAGGCCAGGTTTATCGGCTCTGTAAATGTGTGGCAGCGGGAGCTGCTTCGCCCTCTGCCAGGCAGCCAGGTCTGGGCTGGGGAACGCCCAATGATAACCTTCTCTCTCTTGGGGCTGGTGAGTTTTTTACGTGAACTTATGTTATATTTATCAAAAGAAGTTCTTATTTTTAAGGACAGACTAGTGTGGTCATTACAGATTTTACTCATCCCTCAGGAGAAGGAGTATTTTAGAGTTATTCATTCATTCAGACATTTCCAAGTACTTAAGGTGCATTTCGGATATGAAGTTGAAGAAGCCCCCTCCTGGGGGAGCTCCTGACAGAAAATAGACAGAAAAGCACATGCCAGTAGTGTCTTATAAGTGATCAAACATCTGTGAGCACAGTGTTTGGAGAATACAAAGAAGGATTCAGGGACTGGCTTAGAGGAGGCCAAGGGAGCGTCGGGAGGGTGAGATTTTGAAGGTCAGGAGGGCCTGGAACAAGAGTAGTTCTTTAAGAGAAGCTAGAAACAGATCTGGAGAACTGAGTGCATGTTTGGTGTGCATTTTCTCAAGTAATTCAATGTGAGTGGAAAGCAGATCATATCCAGGGGATGCTAGAAAATAAAGACAACGGGGTGTTTTGAAAATGGGCTCTATAGGGGCCTTGAACACCATGCTACAGGATTTGGCTTTGACTTTGCAGCAAGGGAAGGCACGAAGTCACTTGTGGAAGCCAGTGACATGAGATGAAGAAAAACTAGACCGAAGGTTTTATTCCTTTTTCTGCCATGAACCCTCTGACAATCTGATGGACCCTTTAAGAATAATGTTTTTAAATTCGCAAAGTAAAATACAAATAAAGTTGCAAAGGAAATTCACTATACTGAAATGCAGCTATCAAAAATCTTTAAAATGTGTTATATGGTCATAGTTGTGCTTCTTAATAAAGCATTAAATAATATAGTCTAGCCACAGCTTTAATAATTAACATAATTTTAAAGTAGTAATGATCATAAATGATATTTCAACATCTGCTATAATGTGGTATGAAAATATCTTTGATTCTACTGGTGGCAAATTTAAAAGTCCTGCCGGTGCCATTGGGATTGGTTGGCAAAATTTATAATCAAAGGAAATGCAACTTTTCAGATAGAGGGTTGTGAAATCAGGATGTGATTTTCCCCCATCTGTGCTTTTGACCTCAGGGTCAGTACTCAGGAATTGGCAGCCTGGAGGCTATTAGGAGGCCAATGGAACAGGCTGGACAAGAGACAGAAGAGCCCACGTTGGGAGGGAGCAACAGGTTTGTCCTGGTTTCTCCCACCCCTCGAGGAGGAATGTGTGGTAACAGAAGGGCTGGACAGGCCAGTTCCACCAGCAGGAAAGGCAGCACACATCCTCTAGGCAGCTCTCCTTCCTGTGTTCAGCTCTTTCCTGCCCTCTGTGGCAGGAATCCAGTGGAACAGACATGTTCTTGCTCACATAGGGCTTACTATCTAGTGGGAAACATGATGAAACCAATGGAAGTAGGTACCACATTACTGCATGTGATCCAGTGCAGGGAAGAGCAGGTGTGCAAGAGCCGGCTGGCAGGGATCCACAAGCTACTGTAGACAACAGGGTCTGGGAAGGCCCTCTGAGGAAGCAACACTTAGGTACAGTCAGGGAGCATGAAGCCAGCTTCTGTTGGTGCTTCAGAGGATCTGAGAGAGAATCAGGAGAGGCAGAGAGAGCCACGGTGGAAAGTGGGGAAAGAAAAATGCATGAGGCCACGCAAGGCCATGCGGACAATCCTGAGGGTTTGAGATATTCTCCAAGTGCAGGGGAAGATCATGGATGGTTTCAGAGAGACTTGTGATGTAGTCCAATTTGTGGTTTTAAAAAAAAATTCCTCTGAGGCTAGAGATGTAGAGCACTTGCCTAGCATGGGCAAGGCCCTGGGTTCAATCTCCAGCAGTGCAAGAAAATTTTTGTTAAATCCTGGCTACCATGTGAAGAATGGGTGGTAGGTGCAGGCATTGAAATCAGGAGGTAAGTAAGTCGTGGGTGTGGCCGCGGGTCTCCCTGTGCTGGAGGTGGTGCTGCCTGAGACTAAGGCTGTAGGAGTAAAGACGGGGTGAGGGGTCAAGGTACCCCTGTGGTAGAATGAACAAATGAAGGCCAGCCTGGAGGGAGAGCAGGAGGGCTGGAAGGCTGCCACTGATGAATGGATGGGCACCAATTCCTGGGCTGCAGAGCCCAGGGAGGGGTGCACTTGGGCAGGCAGGAGTGTTTCAGTCAGAGGCCCTGTGGCCCACTCACCTGGGAGGCAGGTGTGTAGGTGCTAAGTGAGTACTTCTGTTGACATTCTAGAACTTTAAAGATAGGTCTGGAGCTGGGATGACATTTAGTGTTCCAAGCAAGCTGCTTTTGTTAGCCCTTTCCTGGTGCCACTCTGCCAGCAAAGTTGGACCCTACCCCCTTTCTGCCACCCCGAATTGAAGATTTTTCTGTTTTAACCTTCACCCTGCTGCCACCTTTGACTGTCTTTCTTGCCCCTGACACAAGAACCCCATCTGAACATTGGTACACTTTTCTTCTGGCTTAAATCAGGCTTAAATCAACTCTCCACAGTGAGTTGCTCAGAGCACTTCCTCGTAGGTTACTGTGTGAAGTTCTACAGGGGTGGAGGCTTCACGTGCATAAAGAAGACACTGGGCATTCCTTCCAGTGAGGAAGGTGTTTATCTCGGCAGATTTTATAGCAAATGCGATTGGGATGTTTACTGGTTGTCTCTTAGAAATGGCTGAAAATAAGAAGACAGATCAGGCCCATGGCAGCAACCAAGCATGCTAACCACAGAGGAAGGGGTGTTGATGACAGTGGACTGTAAACTGGGACCGTGCAAAGGGGCTCCACTGCCATCTGAAGATTTGACCCACAGCTAAACGGGGCCAAGATTAATCGTGTCTCAACCCCAAGAATAAGCCCAGAGGATCTTTCTAAAGATCATGCCTATTAAGTCAGTAAAGACTTTCTACAGGATGTGCCATAATGAGCTGCGGGCTTTTAATAAGAGACAAGTGCTATTGTTAAAGTGGTAACCTTCAGCATCTAATCTGAAAATGAAGTAGGTCTGCTTGCTCTGCAAAACAAGGCCCCAGCTGAGCCTGCTGGTTGCAAGAGGCTCACATTTTCAGATGCTCGGCTGCAGGCAAGTGCTAAATCTTCTGGGAATGGTTTTGGTTTTGTAATTAGGTAAGGATTTTACAAGGGAGGAGCAAGCAGCTGACTCAAGGCTGCAGGGCCAGTAGCTTCCAAAGGCAGGAAAGTAAAAACAGCATCAAGGTAAAACCAAGGCACTTGCTGGAGTTTCCCTAAGGCCTCTGAAGGAACACACAGTATTCTCAGCCTCCGCCTCTCACAATGGCTGCCTCCGGCAAGGATAACTGGCCAGAATTATCCCCAGCATCAAAGAAAAAGTGTCATCTCTCCCTGGCGCCTGTCTTCCAGCCCCTAGAGGCCCCTCATGCAGGCAGCATGTGAAGCCGTGTGAGCACAGACTTTGATGCTGTTGGAAAGGCTTGGCTGCAGCCTTGACCTCCTCCCTCTGCAGCCTCACTAGCAGAAAGCGGTTGGCCTGCCGTCAGGATGCTGCCCCATGTCTTGGACCATGCTACCAATTTTTGTCCGCTTGGTGCTTCTGGCCTCCTCTCATAATCCTGAGAGTCGGGGCTGCACAGGCAGGAAGGGACTGAACGTAGTCTCCAGGCAGAAAATGCTGGGATGCCTGAGCCTCAGTCTGTCTGCCTTTCAGGGAGGGAGAGGGCGACCTCCAGACTCCTCTAAATGTCCCTGTCTCAAACCCATGAAGCACGGAACAAGCCAGTTCATTGTGTACTTGGATATAAATATTGATTCTGGGTAATGTTAACATTCTGTTCATAAAAGAATGTAGCATACTTGTCCCACACCATATTAGACTGATGTGTTTGGCCCAGAGAAGCACAGATTGCTGGCTTCTGCGGGCAAATGTGGATGTTTAAATGCACACAGCTTTCAGAAGTCAGGGAGAGGTCTCAGAATAGCAACCAGGGCCCTCGGCTGGCTCTGGCCCCGGTTGCCCCTTCCCATCTTTGTTTGCGTCTCACTTCAGCATTTCTAATCACTGGTGGTTTTGGAAGACGCTTTCTTGGAATCTATCTTGTTGTCTGAGGACCTAGAAATGTGGGGCATTTGCTTTCTTCAAGGGGGCCTAGCAAGGTCAGGGCCGAACGTTTTCAGTTTTCTTCCCTGGGGAAAAGATCTGGGCGGTCTCCTCCTGTTTTCTTTTCCTCTCCATGTGGGCGGGGAGGGCCAAGGCTCAGACCAGAGGTGGTCGGTCCAAGCATTCTTCCCCAGCAAGCCCAAGCCCAAGACTCATGTGCTGTCTGCCCCAGCCAGGCAGATTCCCTGAATTCCATGAGTGCTCTTGAGGGGGAATTCTAACTCCTGGGAGAGTGGAATTCTGGATGTGTCTGCACGCTCTCTTGAGTGCCAGTGCATCTCACAGAGACAGATCCCGGCCTGTATTTCGAAAGAATGGTCGAGCCCATTTCCAGATGTGTGGGAGGGCAGCCCAGGAGGACGATGCCAGGAGAACCTGCGCCCTCTGCTGTCTGTCCAGGAAGCACTGCCATGATGGCCAAGAACCTGGGGGACCTGCAAGGTCCAGGGCGGGGTGAGAATCCACAGCAGCCGTGCTGCGGTAGGCAGGCCTGCAGCTTCTTGCTGTCTGCACCATGTGCCTGCACAGGGCTGTATTCCACAGGCTCTCTTCATGTTCTGTGGCCATGACCGAGCCAGAAATGAGGATTTACAATAAAACCTCAGCCTCCTGCAGCATCTCTTGGGCCCATTGTCTCTGCCCGCAAACCTGGCTCGCAGGTCCAGGCAAGACAACAGGCGCAGCATGCCCAGGAGGAGGGAGGCTTCCAGCTGAGTGGCAGCTCAGCAGCCCCCCTCCAGCATGCTGGCATCTCCACAGGACTGAGAGCTGGCTCAGCCTACAGGCCTAGACCCAGCCCCTGCCCCTACCCCATTGCTTGCCAAGGGCAGCTCAGCAGCAGGCTGCAGTGAGTTTGCTGCTACAGAGGGTGTGTGAGTGCACATGCGTGTGTGCGTGTGTGTGTGTGTGTGTGTGTGTGTGTGTGTGAAAGGCCAGGTCAGGGAGAAGAGCTGGTGAATCAAACTTCTTGGACAATCTTTGGGTTTTGCAAAAAATAAAAAAGGTATAAGACAATCAGTTTTTGTTTCTGGGAAGATTTTTATTTATTTATTTTTGGTAAACTGATCTCCTCTCTGTGGGGAGAAGAAGAGAAAACCCAACCCACCAAACAGCCCATTAACAACAGTACAGTGCCCTTCTCTCTCTGGGACTAATTTCCAGGCTGCACGGTAGTCCTGACAAGGTCAACAAGCTGGAGCTGTGAGCGGAAGATCTTTATCTGGGTGGGAAATAGGAAAATCATTTGACTGATAAAAGGAAATACAATAAATAGCATCTAAATTCCTGACTGCATTCCCCCTGAGCCCCTCCTCTGTTGGAGAAAGTGCCCAGGCAGGAATCTGTGTGCTGCTCCAGCATGTTTAAAAATAGCACCACACACAGCCTTCTTACCTTCCAGAAAGACTTCATTACCGGAGCCTCAGCCGCCAGCCTGCAGAGCTGCTGCTGGCGCTTTCTTCCCCCTGCGCTGGATTTTTCTTTTTTGGAAGCAGGAAGGCAATGCGTGTGATGCATTTTACTCACGGGCCAGCTCCTGCTCCGCTAGTTTCAATCTGAGCACGTCTGGAGTGCGCCGTGAAAGTCCATTGTATTTAATGGGGTGTTAACGCTGTTTATTCTCTGGGACTTGTGCAGTAATTTTACACTCTGCAAAACTAGGAACTTGAGCCTGAAGTGGTGGGTTCCCCTCCCATTGCCACCCCGGGGGGCCATGGTCCCCAGGCCCCTCCAGCCCTGCCAGCGGCATCCTTCAGCTCCAGCAGCCCTCAAAGGCCTGTATGTGGCAAGGATGGGGGTCCTGGGGCTCACCCCACTTTCAGCCATCTGTCTGCATTCGTGTGGCCTGAGTGAGGTCTCCTCATTTCTTGGAGATGCACTTTTCACACCTGCTAAATGGGGTTTTTATCTGCCTCGGGTACCTGGAAAGGTTGTTGGCACACAGGAATCTCAGTGTGGGGAAACATCCCACTGGCGCCTCCAAGGACATTCATCCTCTCTGTCACCTCGAAACTGTCTAACCTCTGTCGACCTCCATCTCTCCGCAGAACCTGGGGGAGCAGGTTGGACTGTGAGTTCCACTCCCTGTGCCAGTTGGCATTCTACCATGAGAGAGTGTTGTTCTCAACTCCTGCTTAGTCACGGCCCTGACCCTGTGCGGTGCTGAATACGTAAGCGACTAGATGATCGCTTTGAGCCCTGAATCCCGCATCTCGATCAAAAGAAATAAAACATGTACTGTTCCAATCAATTATGCCTTCCATTAGTCCCACCTGATAGAAAAACTTGACTCAGGGACCTTCCTGCGTCCCTGTCACTCAAACATCCCCTGGGCCTGGGCGTCCTTCCTCAGAGCCAGCGGCCCAGATCCGCACCCTGCCCCGCCCTCTCCGTACTTCCCAATCTCATGTTCCTGATTGGGCCTTCCGCATCTGGTGTCCTGCAGAACTCTCAACTCAATTTGTCCAAAATTAAATACATATTCTCCCAAACTCACATCTTCTCTGGTATCTGCAGTTCAATTAAAAGCTCCGTGGCCCACCCACGTCGGAAAGCTGGGAGTCATTCTGCACATCTCTCCCTTGCTCCTCACCTGCCCCCTTCCACACCATCTCATCTGCGGAATCCTCCAGCCTGGAATCCCCCACCCAGCCCCATTCTTGCCATCCCCAGGGCAGCTTTTGTATGCCCTGGCTTCCATGACAGCCTATTGTCCTGTTTTCCTCTTTCTGCATTAACTAGCTTGCAGTCGCCTCTTCACCAGCCTTGGGACCTCCACACTCGAGGGGAACCTCCTTGGTTCCCTGGCCTCCTGTGTGCTGTCCTGCATAACACTACGAGAGCCATCTTCCTAAGATGCAAGACCACGCTCGTGAATATGTTGCTGCTTTAAATGTGGTCATAGTGGTAGTATTGCTTTTCCATTTATTTATTTGGTTCTGGGGATGAAACTCATCCCCTTGAGCATGTTAGGCACATACTCTACCACTGAGCTGCACCCTCAAACCCTACCCTTATTTTATTATCTCATTTGGGCCTTCTTGAAATCCTCCTTCCCACTGTTCGGCAGCCTCTTCTTCCTGCAGCCTTCTGTATCTGCAATACTAGGCCAGGCAGCACCTGCTCGTGATGCTTTCCTGATCCTCAGACACAGACCTCATGGCCCCAGCATCCCTTTTGCCAGCACCATTTTGTGCTGTGCCCGTTGGAGTGCGGTTACCTGGGGTTGTCTCTTCCCATCTTTGGCCTTCGGGGTCAGGCATTAGGCCTGGGCGCAGTGGGCACTCAGTAGAAATTTGCTGAGTTTATTTCCATCCCTCAGCCTTTCCTGTGACTAAATTGCCATTTCAGCCGCCTTGCACGGTCTGGGAAGTCTCCAGAGAGTGGCTGATGTCACCTCTGTCCTCTCTACTCCCACGTCCTCCTCCCCATGGAAGCTGCTCTTGGCTAAGTCACCAGAGTCCTCCATGTTTCCAGACCCCCGGATGCTGTCTTTCCCTCCGCACACTCCCAGGGCCCAGCCACATCAACGTGACTGTCCTCCCAGCCCCCGAGACCACAGCCTGCCAGTTCTCCTGGCCCTCGCCCTCTCCTGCTCATCCATTTGGGCCTGGGAATGGAGCGCCCCAGCCTCTGTCTTTGACTCCTTTCTCCTGAGTGGACTCATCTCTTCCTGCCAGTTAAAAACCATCACCATCTCCAGCTCACGGCTCTAGACTCAAATGTCATGACTGGCTTGACCTAGGTGATTCTTCAGTAGCTCAGGCTTAAAAGCCTAACCGTTGACTGACAATTTTAACCACCACCCCCTCCCCGCCAGCTTCTCCTCCCCCAGTCCTCCCTTTTCAGTAAAAGGCACAACTAGAGCCAGGCCTGGTGGCACATGCCTGTAATTCCAGTACTCAGGAGGCTGAGGCAGGAGGATCCTGGCCAGTTCAAGGCCAGCCGGTCTACGTAATGAGATCTTGTCTCTAAAACAAAAACTCAACGAAACAGAAAGGCACAAGCGTGATGGAGTCCTTCCTGGGATCTTCAAAGCCACTCCTGGAGAGAAAATGTCTTGGAGGAGGGGTTTAATCTGGGGAGAGCTAAATGTCTTGGAGTCAAACATCTGACTGTGGTTTGGAAAAAGACCAGATTTTTTTTCAGTGCCAGGGATGAAGCCCAGGCCTTGCACACTAGGCAAGCGCTTGCCACTGAGCTACAGCCCGGCACCAGAGGACCAGATTCCTGAAGCTGTTATTCAATGGCCGGTAGGCCCTGACCACAGATCAGACATGAACAGGCTACGTGAAAGCTGGCCCTCCACACGTTTACACAGCCTATAAACAAAGACTGGTTCTTATATTTTTAAATGATTGAAAAAAATCAAAAGAATATTTTGTGACACATGAAAATAATACAAAATTCAAATTTCAATGTCTCTAAATAGTGCTGCCCCGGGCATGGCCACACTGTTTACTGCTTGCCCATCTCTGCTTCCAGGCCACAGCACGGGCTGCAGAGCTGGAGCAGAGGACTTAGGACGTGCACAGCTAACGGTGTGGGCTCTCTGGCTTTCTACAGAGAAGTGTTGTGCTCCTCTGAACCAGTCACCTGGCCCCTTTTCCCAGCTACCCTGAGAAAGCCCACTTGGCACACACTCATCTCCGTTCCGCTCCATCTGAGCTCTGTGTGTCTCCAGGTCACCGTCCAGCGTCTTCTAGAATCTCCCACTGCTGCCGCACCGGCCACTTCTCATCCTTCTCTCCACCCCACTGGGAAGACCTGCAATCACTGGCCTGCCCCCAGGGCCTTGGCTGGCTGCTGCCTTTTCCGGTGCTCATGTCAGGTGTCATCATCAGATTGGGAGTGACCTGAGGACAGGACAGTCGCATCTTGGGACATGTCAGCTTGTATCCTCGGGCTCAGCACAATGCCCGGCCACATCGTGCACACTTAGAAAGTAGGTGACATTCCCTGCCCAAGTCTGAGAAAGCACTGTCCCTTGGCAGTATTGACCCGGGTATCCTACTTCACGGGAGATGGCGTTTGTCGAGGGTTCATCTAGTTTGTCCCCGGGAGGTGCTGAAGATGAGGAATAGACCGGTGAGTCGCAGGACAGCTTTGTGCACCCGCCTGGGCTGAGAGAGCAGCAAGGTGGAACAAACCCAGCTCGGCCACTCACGTCGGTTTGCTCTTGCATCTGTCCTTCCTCAGTTTTGTCATCTGTAAAACAGTGTGGAAATCGGACATCCGCTCGAGCGGCAGATTCCCTAAAATCCTCTCCAGCTCCAAAGCCTAAGGATTGTGTTTTTCCTGTGACTCCTCAGAGAGGTGACAATTCCAAGCTCTGCCCACCCAGCAGTCACAGGCCCTCTCCACCCGCTCCTCATGGACAGGAAGTGCCATCTCTGTGTGACGGACGGAAAAATGAGACCCACAGAGGAGGAGTGAGTCTCCCTAGCAGAGACGGCTCGTCACAGGCCTCTGAGCACCCGAGCACCCTCACACCACAGCCCCAGGATCAGAATGCAAGATTCGAGGGGGAGCCACCTGATGATGCTGGTGAAACTGGCACCTGGGCTGGGCTCACAGTCTGCATTTCTGACCAGCGTCCACGTGACCCAGGTGCCACTGCTGGCTTCTGGACGCCACTCTGAATGACCAGGTAGCGTTCAGCCTGTGCAGCCATGTGGGGCAGCCCCACCAAGCACACTGCTCAAAAGCGGAAGCACCCTGGCAATTTGAGTCTTTGGACTCAGAGTCCAGTGCCTTCAGTGCCGAGCCAGGACTTTGCAAAGGGCACCTCCTGGCTGGCATCTGTGTCCCTGGGGACCTGGAGGGGTTTGGTAAGAACAGACTTACTAAGGAGAAACTAGTCCACCCTCCTGGCCATGCATTCTCCTCCCACCCTTTGGTACAGGCGGTAGGGTGGGGTTGGGTGGGAGCCAAGGGCCTGCACATGAAGCCTGGCAGCAGGCTGGGCCTGGAGGGAGGAAGATGGGCAGGGAGGCCCACAGATGGGCCAGCCGTCTTCCTTGCAGGTGTCTAGGAGTGGGGCAGGGCTCACAAGGAAAGATCATGAGCTGCAGCCAGGAGGCCCAGTGTCCGCTTCTCCCAGCCGCAGCTGGACTGGCTCAGGGCTCGTTTCTGTCTGCTTGAACAGCCTGGCATTTTGTAAGGAGCATGGGCGCCTTTGGCCTCTCCGGGGTGGTTTCCTGATGGTGCAGGTGCTCCCCGCCGGGCTGGTCTCCCTCAGGGATCAACCCAACGCCACACACTGTGGACACTGTACACTGCTGTGGAGCACAGTGCGGATGCTGGGTCCCGCTGGGCCTGCAGGAGGTGCGGCTCCGGGAGCGCTTTGTTGGGAAGCATGGGGGGCCGAGAGGGTGTGGCCGCCAAGAGCTGAGCTTTACAGAGGAGCTGGCAGGAGCGAGTGGCAGACTGGCAGATGGTGCAAGGGGTGGCCTGGCAGGAGCGAGTGGCAGACTGGCACCATGGTGCAAGGGGTGGCCTGGCAGTCCCTGCTGCAGGCAGGTTCTGCGTTCTCCAGGTCTCTGTTGGTGTGTGAGCGGGCTGTGGAACAGTGGGGCCGGGCATCCCTGCTGGTGACAGTGGGCTTGAAGTGTCTTCCGGGCCAGCACAGTGTATGTGAATTGACTTCTGAGGCTGGAGTGCTGCATACGGACCGCTGGGCACTGAGCAGGGACTCAGACCCCTGCTTGGCCACTGAGTCCTGAGCCAGTCCTGATTCAAGGCCTCACCTGGGCCTTGTTTTCCCTGAGGACAGCAGGCGGGTTAGAGTGGATCCCACAAGCCCCCTCTCCTGGACTGTGCTCCGGATGCTGCCGCACAGCCTGAGTCCAGAGGTCCTTCTGAGACCCACTCTCATCACAACACTGAAGCAGGCAGAGCCAGGGACATGACTTGTAGGCCAGGGCTTCAGGGCAGCTATTGTCGTCAGATGCCCAGCTGGTAGAATGAGACGTTGGGAGGTCATGTCTGAGCCTCGTGGAAACCAGCGGACTTGACTGCAGGGCCCCGTCTCCCTCTCTGCTCCCACGCCCTGTGTCCTGGGCCAGAGAACCGGCGTGACACACTGGCCCCCACGTCTTCCCCAGCCAGCTCCAGAAACGGATTCAGCGAGATTCGCCGGCTGGAGAAGTGTGAAGGGACCACAGGTGCAGACCAGGCTGCGGGGGTAGTGTGTGGCCATGCAGACCCCCGAGCACAGGGCAGCTGGAGCCAGACCCACAGTCTGGTGCTGGGCATCTCCTGTCCCTGCTGCTCCCTCTGGATCAGACCATGCAGCTCTTTCCAAAAGCCATCTTCCATCTCTGTGTCCCAACTCTCTCCCGGGACAGCCCTCTGGGGTGAGGAGTGGTGCCAGGACAAACCCCCTCCATTCCTTTCCATGTTTCTCTGTGGGGTCCTGCCCCTCCCAGGACTGGCAGAGTCAGTAAGAATCAACATGCAGTTCACAGATGCAGGACACCTAGTTAAGTTCACATAAGCCATGTACTAATGGTCTTTTAGTGTAAGCATATCCTGTGCAATATTTAGTAAAAGGTTGCCTGTTCATCTGATGTTCAGCTTGAACTGGGCATCACATATTTTATCTGGCAGCCTCCCTGGCCCCACCCCTCCTAGCTCATGCCTCTCTGTCTTAGCCGAGGCTCCCCTGACGTGGATTCTGAGTCACTGGTTAGGAACCCTAGAGGGAGAAGACAGCAGAGGAGGGAGAGAAGGACACAAGCAAGGGTGTGCCACCTCACAGGGTGGCTTTTGCCTGGTGCCCAGGGAGCCCCGCCTGTGACACCTCAGAGTAGTCCCACCCAGGGCAGAAGGGTGCCAGCCATGGGGCACCCATGCTCAGGCACCTCCTAGTGAAGTGGGGCAGGCAGTATGTTCTCCACAAAGGGCAGGTGCTGGCCACGGGAAGCAACGGCACAGGGCAGGCAAAGGCCAGGGGATGAGGAGGGAATGCATGGAGGACACGCTGGACACAGGTCAGGGGCCAAGGGAGGGCCAAGCAGGCAGTACTACTTTGGGTGCCACCCCCAAGAGCACTCCTGTGAGCCAGAGTTCCCCCAGAAAAAAGGTCCCTAAAAAGCCAGTAACACACTGTGCTCTGGGCCCACGGTCTCCAGTGCAAGGCTATTTCTGTCTCACGTTAATAACAATAAGTTCATTGTGCATACTTCCTGGCTGGCCCTCTCAAATGGCTGGGAGAAGGGAGGGGCAGGTCCAAGGACGAAGACCCAACTTCAACCAAGAATCAATGAGGAACCACAGAACAAAGTCAGGGGCAGGAAGGATCCTGACTTTCAGGCCCAGCCACCATGGCCACCCTCACCCCACTTAAGCCCCTACTGGTCTCAGATGCTGCCAGAGTTCTAATCCACACAGCAACCCAGACAGCTAAAGGTCCCCAGCCTCCCAAAGTGACCTGGACATGGCAGGGACTCCCTGTCACCCACTATGTGCCAGATGCCACACTGCGGTCCTTCCCATGACTTCATTTCCCCTGTGCCGGCCTGTGTCATGTGTCCCCATAAAGGGGCTACTACGAGCTGTCGCACAGCAGGCTGAGAGGCTCAGTGGGACTGGAGGGCTGAACCCTCGCTGAGGATGCCAGCGTCCTACTCACAGCCAGGCCGCTGCTGGGGTTCTTTCTGCTCCTCTGAGACCTCATACCCAAGAGTCCCTGCTGGAGCCATGAGAGGTGATGGCACCGAGCCAGGACCAGACAAGTCCCTGGACAGGCTATGCATGTGCCTTGGCACCAGCCAAGCAAGACACGTCCCAAATGAGAAGTTGGGAGAATCGATCCATTTTTTTTAAATTCTTGCAGAGCTGGAACATTGCAGGACTCCTTGCTGTCACTCTGTGGCTCGGGACTGCTCTGCTTTGATTTGCACATGCTAGGTAGAGGGGCCCTAAATTGAGCTGTGTGCCCCTACTGGGCCCTGGCTTACAGGTGATGGCAGAGGGGAAGCTGCTCAGCCTCCACGGCCCTCACAGTGCAGCGGAGTCGAACTGTGAGACTTCTACCAAGCCCTGGGTTCCCACCTGAGCTCAGGGGCATTGCCCACCAGGTGCACTTGGGAACTGTGAAGTGCTGTGCACGTCCACCTGATGAACATGGGCGCCTGGCCTGGGTGAGCGATGGCAGTCCTCAGCGTCAGCCACCTCCCTGCATGACCCGATGGGCTGCTCCCCCTCTGAATGCGTGTGACACTGGCTGGGCCTCCCGAGGCTTCTGACTCATCCCTGAGGATGACAGTGTTAGCATGGACTCCCCGGGGTAGGGATCCCATCTGATTCTCCTCAGCCCGTTCAGCTACGTGGCAGGGCTCAGGATCGATCTCGGTCCCCACAGAGCCATGGGCCTCTTGCCTTCCTGAAGTCCTGGCTTCCACATGACCCTTACCCTCTTGCTTTTTTGTTGCATGTGTGTCCCGCCCACCAGGCTCTGTCCCAGGAAATCTCTTCTCAGAGATCCACGGGCAGGCCCCCCAGGTCTCCCCTTAGGGGGATGTGTTTTCCCTAGCACCCCCTTCCTGTCTGACATGCCAGCACCCTTTCATGGAAAAAGAGCATGAGGTTGTCCTGCCAGGCTCAAACTGGGCTCCTTCCCTTACCAACCAAGAAACTCAGACACGTGTTTCCCCTCCCTTAGCCTCAGTTTCCCTAGCTAGCTGTAAACTGGGAGAACCAGAACACAGTAATGCAAATGGCTTGTACATAATTAAAATACAATATATTGTTCCCCTGAGCAATCTTATTCCTTCATTCCTTTCTTCTGTTTGCCTTATTAATGCTCGTTGCGCTCAGTTCTTCCAGAGACAGGTGTAAAAAAGAAGTCCTGCCCTCCAGAGCACTAGGAGGGACGAGAGGGAGAGACTTCCGTGCTCTTCAGAGAGAGGCGTCTCAGCCTGACTGTGCAGGCTTCCGGTGAGGGTAGGGTAGTTGGAGGGGGCGTCTGAGCGCAGTCCTATACCTAACTTCATATTCACAATTTTGTATCATTTTTCTTAACGAGCTTCCCGAATTATCTAAGCTTCCGGTCCCTCAAATCCGAATGCACCAAACAGCCTGTCGGAAGCCTGTCTGGAAGATTCTACTGAGTTTCCACCATCCTTGTCCTCCTGATCTCCCTCACCCGGGTTGGCCGCTCTGTTCACGCGGTCCTGGGGCGCACAGGAGTACCTCTGGCTGCGCAGGGCTTTTGCTCCCTGCCCTGGGCATGGCCCCGTGTTCCTAGATAGGCTGTGAGCTCCCTGAGGTGAGGCTCCTCCCGACGCCCCCAAGGCTCTGGGCACAGCAGGCCTCCTGAGTGCTTGTGCCCGAGGACCCCGGGCTGGGAGGAGACTGGGCACGGGGCTTGTCCTGGCTGCCCCAGGTGGCTGAGATCTGGCGGTTGGCCTGGGCTGGGGCCTCTTTTCTGTCCCTCCTAGGTGCCCTGTGGCAGTGCAAAGGGCTGGAAGCCACAGTGGCAGGCAAACTCTTCCCCATCCCTATGGCCAGGGTGAAAGAGAAACCTCTATAGCGTTCAGACGTACGAAGTGCACCCTAAACGCCCTGGGTGAGGCATGTGCGGCTGAAAGTGCCTGTGTCCATCATCAGTCTTCTGCACTGTGCAGCCTGATCTCCAGGGATAGCCTGGCCGGGTCCCTTATCATGGCTGAAAGACACCCAAGGCCACAGCGTCCTGCCCAGCCCTGCCAAGTCCGAGATCTCCAGGCACAGTCCAAGTGTTGGACAGGCCCAGGGCGGCACAGCCACTTCTAGCCCCCCACCATCAAGCGCTCCATTGGCGGCCCCCCCGGAAGCGCAGAGCCGAGCAGACCAGCTGCACAGGGCGGGGGGTGCCGTATCTCCAGCCAGGGCAGGGCCGGAGTCTCCGGGGAACACGGGGGCAGAAGGGAGGCCACAGCCCAAATCTGTTAAATGCAAACCCACGACACAGGGCAGAAGTGTACAGCGCTGGGATCATTTGCTCCTGAATAACTGCATCATTCAGTCAAAACTGCTCAGACTTTTGCTCTCCACCAATGCTTTGAGGCCACAGTGGGCCGGTGGACCAGGGAGGTGGCCGGGCAAGGCCAGCAGCCGTTGCGGTCAGGAGCCTGGTCACACCTGGGGATAAAGCGGAGGGTGGATGAAGCAGGATGGGCTGAGCCCGGCTGGTCACTGTCAGGGAAGAAGCTGCAAACGTAGAAAGAGGGAAAATTCAGACTGGATCCTGGGGTGGTGGGTTGCAAATAGAGGTGTTGATGCAAATAAAAGGCTTTCGATGTATCAATCTAGAAATAGGTACAAATAGAGGCATATGTGAACAAACACACACACACACGCACACACGCACACCCTTAGGCTGGGAACAGCAAGCGCCAAGAGCAAACCTAAACCCAGATCTGCTTCTAACTAAACCATCTCCTCAGAAATCGCTGGGGAAACAGGGCTGGGGCGGGCAGGAAAAATGTTTGTAACATCTTGTTTCAGACAGAAAGTGCCCAAAGGAGGATGGGATATGTCAAAAGGCCCCTCAGTAATAGCCACAATATATAAAGAACTTCTACATTTAACAAGAACAACAGAAAAACCCAAACAGCCCAACTAGACACATCTTCAGAGAAGATATACAGATGGCGGAAAGCCCATGAAAGATGCCCGACACCAGTAACCATCAGAGAAATAGAAAACCAAGGAGCAGTGAGACACCGCCTTGCGCCCACTGGGACAGCCACTGTCAGAAAACAAGTGGTAGTGCCAACATGGAGAAACTGGAACGCTGAGTGCTATTGGTGGGAATGTGAAATGGTACATCTGGTGTGGAAAACAATGTGGCAGTTCCTCAAAAAATTGATAATAGAGCCAGGCGTGGTGGTGCACAGGTGTAATCCCGGTACTCGGGGAGGCTGAAGCAGAAGGATTAAAAGTTTGAGCCCAGCCCAGGCCACTCAGTGACCTAGTGAGACCCTGCCTCAAAATAAAAAATAAAAAAAGAGCTGGGGATGTAGCTCAGCGTGAAGGCCCCAAGTTCAATCCCCAGTACTGAAAAGAAAGTAAGTGGAAGGCTGGGGAGTGGTTTGGGGTAGAACACAGGCCTAGTACGCATCAGGGCCTGGGTTACATCCCTGGCACTGCAAATAAAAAGAGAACGAAAAGCAGAATTAGCATATGATCCAGCAACTCCCTCTTTGGGTGCATGTCCAAAATCACCGCAAGCAGTGACTCGGATTCTCTTTCAGTTACGAGACTGACTAATCCAAGGCTTCATGCATGACAGGTGAGCGCTCTACCCTGAGCTACATTCCCAGTCAAACGAGCTGGGCGTCGGCTCATGGGAGGTGCTCGCCTGAGATGCAGGAGGCCCAGGGTTCCATTCCCAGCACTGTAAAAATAAAGTTACCAAAAAGGAACAAGCATGGAGGGAAATGCTGTGCAAACTGGAATGAGGTTGCTGTGTCTGGGGTGGAGAGTCCCAAGGCCGTGGGAAGAGGCTGGGAAGAGGTGTCCCGAGCCCAGGCCCTTGTAAGGAATTTGGATCGTTTTCCTTGTAAGGAACTGGATTTTTCCCCCAACAAACATGGAAAGCTGTAGAGGGGTCTAAGCAGGAAGTGACACAGTCACAGAGCATTCCTTCGCGCCCTCTCTGGCCCCTGGGTTCTGTGGTTCAAGGAGGCAGGAATGGGGCGGCCAAGCAGGCAGGAGGTTGCCGTGGTCCAAGCCAGGGATGACAGTGGCTTAGCCCAGCATGGCAGCTGTGGGGATAAGTACAATGGGAAGGTGGATTTTGTTTATTGAGAGAGGATCTTGCTGTGAAACTTAGGCTGGCCTTGAACTTGCGATCTTCCTGCCTCAGCCTCCCAGTGGTGCGATTACAGGCTTGTGACACCACTCCAGGCCATAGTGAGCAGGTTTACAGAGCAGCTGGTTGGCACCACCTGCTTCTCTCTGCCCTTGACCTTGTGCCCACATATGGGAGATACAGAGCCATGGGCTTTTGTGAATTCCAGAAAAGCTTCCTAGGGCCAGGTGTGATGGCACACATCTGTAATCCTAGCACTTGGGAAGGCCAAGTCAGGAGGATCACAAATTCTAGTTCAGCCTGGGCAGTGTATCGACTTAGCAAGACTCTATCTCGAAATAAAAAACAATTAAAAAGGCTGGGGCAGGAGCTCAGTGCAAAGGCCTTAGGTTCAATCCCTAGCACCAAAAAAACACAAAACCTTCCCGACCCAAATGATCTCTTCTGCTAATGCCTGAAGTCCTCAGCTTTGGCTGGTCTGAGATTTCTCTGCAGGGGTTTACTAAAGTTTATTGTCTTTTGACCAAGAGGGGTGCTGGATAGGCTCATTTCCTGGGCGGTGTGTGTTGTCGCCCACTCTCACCGCGTCCCCTTAGCTGTCACGCCTTGGGTCAGACCCTGCCCACGCCAGGCCATCGAGTCCACTGAGGCACTGGGCCGCCCAGACCTGTGTGTCCTCAGTCAGTCAGTTGGGCATCTCCAAGTCATTGAGCAGCAGGGTTCCCGGAGCTGGGGTGGGTGGCAAGGGTTTGGGCACCGGCGTGGCAGTATGGGCAGCAGTGTGGGCAGGATGAGGGGGCCACAAAGCGAGCCCCTCCCAATCCGATCAGAGGACTGAGCCAATTTGTGCCACACCACAGTCCTCCGAGAAGGGATTCTGAGGCTTTGTATAAGGGGATTAAGGCTTTAGCCTCTCGGCAGGGAGAGCTCTTGGACGCAGTTGTGTGGCAGCGGGGCCGTGTTCCCGTGTGGCTGTGTGGCCGTGTGGATGGCTGACGATCCTGATGCCCAGGTAGCACCCTTGGAGGTGGACATGCAGGCTGAGCTGCTGTGCTGTCTGGGCCTAGGGGCGCTCCAAGGGGTGGGGACAGGAGGAGACTTCAGGGACGCATCACAGCCAGGCAGGAGGCCCAGGGACTGGATGCTGGAGCCCAGGGAGAGCCAGTCGCACCATCTTTTCACACGCAGGTGCCCGTTCTCCAGGAAGGCGCGCCTACCATGGTCATACAGTCAGTCCGCGGCAGTCAGAGCCAGCCCCGACCCAGGGCTTATCCAGAGCATTTGAGCCAAGTCTGGTTGTGACTTGGGGAACAGCAGGACACAGGCGTTGGGGCAGAAGCCAGAGAAGAACAGGAGCATACCTTGCAGTTCAGCCTCTCCTTCCACCCAGCCGAGTGAGCAGACACCGAAGGACAGTGGAATGGGCACAGGGAGGGCTGGCCTGTGCTCTGGTGCCTGCCTCCTGCCCAGCCTGCCAAGGGCAGAGCTCACAGCCCAGAGGCCGCCCTCCTGTGCCCTCAGCTTGCACGGCTGGCCTAGGACAGGCACAGTCTCCCTGGAGCCAATGGCCTGCGGAGGGGGAGAAGAGCCAGGACTGGGTGCCCATGGGTCCCTCCCGATGGACTCGGTGTCTGTTCCCTGCTCTGCTTCTGGTGTTGATGAACCACCATGGGCCACACTCCAGGATCCGACTGTCAACATGTGGAGTGGACCTTGGAAAGCAGGTGACACACTGTGTCCGCAGTTCGGAGGGGACAGTGAGGCCCAAGGAGGGACAGGCCATCCCTGAGGTGGGACAACGCCACCTCCTACTGCAGCCTGCAGCCCGGCTCTCAGCACATCCTAGCTCCAAGCTGAGATTCTCCCTGGTCACGGTGGGGTGGAACTGCGGCTGACCCTCCTGTCGCTCGGGCCCTGGGCCAGGCCAGACGGGCTCGGAGGAATCTGCCCTGACCCAACTGCTCCACAAGGCTACCCAGGCTGGGCCCCGGGTGGGGGCCGTAGCTTTCTGTTTACTTTTTGCCCGGCGTCTATGCGCCTGCGGTTTCCATTCTCTGGGTGCTGGCAGCCTGTGGGAAAGTCGGGTGTGGGACCAGCAGCTGGGTCCCCGTACTCCCACAACGGGGGCACTGCCCAGACTCCTCTCCCCCTCTCACAGATGCGACACTGAGGCAGAGGGAGGCTCGAGCTGGTCCAAGGCCTCTCCTGGCCTGGGGCCAAGTCGGGCCTGGAATGCGACTGCCGGTCCCCTCTGGGCCGTCTGGGCCTGAACCCCTCCTGCTTCCAGGATTCCCTGGGTGGGGAGGACACTCTCTGAATCCTCATCTTGGAATGTGCGGAGGGGCCCAGCAACAGGCAAGGGAGGCTGGGGAGGGCCCCCACTCCGGGGCCTCCCCGGGGTCCAGGGAGCTCCAGTCCGGCCCTGAGAACCTGACCCCGAGCTCTGCTCTGTGGGGTGAGAACCAGAACTGGTAACAAGTTCCAGCCCTCCACCCCCGGCTGAGCCGCCCTGGGAAGCCTCCCCTGCTCCCCGTGCCTCAGTTTCTTAGTCTGACAAGCAGACTCATAACGCTCTGGCCTCCCAGAGAATGAAAGCTGATGTGCCGGATGAACCACACAGATGGCTCAGGGACACGCAGTGGGCAGGGGCACCACGTCTCCCAGGTCCCTGTGCCCTCCTCAGGGTGGGCCAGGCGGGCTCATGGCCAGAGCGCTGTCACACGGAGACACTCGGTTCTTACTGACCCGCAGGACAAGGGGTACAGATCCAGCCTGCTAAGGGGCCTGGAGGAGGACGCAGGGCGGAGGGGATGTCATCCACGTCCCTCTGTCTGCCCCAGGGATGGCTGCAGGGAGCGAGGGGAAGGAGAAGCCGATCCCCGCGCGAGAAGAAACAGCCCCGCTGCCACCATCTCTAGCTGGCATGGCCCCTATGGCTGACACCTCCCTCTTTAATCCATTTAACGCCCCTCTCAGCCTTGTTTTAATATTTTTTTTCGGCTCGGCCCCCAGGGCCTCTGTGACAGGTGATGACAAAGGGCCTGGTCCCAGTCTCACAGCCCCAGGCGCTTCCCTGGGGGGAACTGGCTTCAAGGTCACACCGCTGCTGCCCAACCTTGAACCTGACCACTTCATCTCCGAGCTCCCTGAGCTCCACCACAGCAGGAAGCTACTAAAACCTCCGTCTGGTTGGCTCCTTCTGCGGCTCGAGGTCAATGGGCAGGCAGGGCAGGCTCAGCTCAGGGGCCGGGAGAGACGAGGGTGGCCCTGGGGACCCAGGCCCCAGCTTCCCGCCGCCCATTCTCACTCAAGGGAGGAGGACACCACGGTTGGGGCAGGCAGGTCGTACGCCGCACATCTGGAGCCTGGAAGATGCCCTCTGCAGTTGTGCTGTGACAAGCCTGTGTGGCCGTGGTCACACTCCACCAAGCCAGATACTCGCCACCGTGCCTAGGTAGGCGATTCATTTAATGTTCATAGCTGCTCCAAAAAAGGAGCATTGTTATCAACCCCTGCTGGAGCTGAGGAAAATGAGCTGCAGAGAGGTTGCATAAGGTACCCAAGGCTGCCCAGCTGGTGAGTGGCACGGCCAGGACGGGGACCAGACACTTCAGCTCCAGAGCTCCCTGTATGTCTGGAGCTGGGGAGGCTACTCCCTGGGAGGGGACAAGGCTGTGCTCAGCCTGTGTCACTGTCCCAGCAACCCCAGGAGAGGAGTACAAGCATCTTCATGCTGCGAGTAAAGGAAGCAGGGTCCAGGAAGCCCAAGCCACCCACCCAGGGACCCAGCCGGCACACAGAGGGGCAGCCCTGACCCCAGACGTCAGCACTGCTGCCCTACTGTAGGGTCACAGTGTCCACTGCCTGCCCTGCCCAGTGACCTGTCACCGGCCACAAGTGGCAGCCCTTGTGGGCCGTACCTGCCCCCAATGCACGGCACAAGATGTGGCTTGCCAGGGTCCCCAGAGCTTCGGTCTTGAGTTGCTGCATGGCCATGGGTGGCCCTTCCTGGGATGGCAGGGCTGTGGCTGGGCCCTGGGCCTTTATGAGATCCTAGTAGCTCAATTGCAGGCCACCACGGCTGTGTGGCTTGGGTCTGCAGCCCTGTAAGATGGCCATGTCACAGCCTTCCACAGGGGTCCCCATGCTGGGGAGAGACAGGTGCGAGGCAGAGGAGCATTGCCAGATCAATAAGGACACTGATACGAGCCATGGCGGCAAGGGAGCCACGCCACCCCATCCCACTTTCTGGGCCTCAGTTTCCCCTTAGCAAACAGAGTTAGCTGGGCCTTCAGTGAGGTTTTCATCCCAAGCTGGCAGCCAGGGCAGGAGAGGGGAGCATGGTCTCTCCCGTCTCTCCATCCCCACCCTGCCATGACCACCACTGGTGGCACCGCTGCCCTCCATCCTGCCTCTGTTCCCTCCTTCACCACCCCCAGCCCGCCGTGCAGTTATTAGTTTAGGTGCATTTAGAATCGGCTTAGCAACCCCACACCCCTGGAACCTGGAAGCTTAGAGCACAAGATGTCTGGCAAATGGAAATTCAATTGCTTTAATATAGAGACTATTTTGCTGCTGCCGAGCCGGGCATCTTATTAAGAATCTGATGGAATTTCTAAACAGGAGACAGCCCCATGGAGGGGCATCGCCCACTGCTAGCCGGCATTGCTCTTGACATATTTATGGCTCCAATAAAATCTCCCATCTGGTATATTTTAAAATAAAATTGAAAATTTATCACTTTCCCTGAGTCGGTTTGTCGTACTCCCCAGGAGGAGATGGCCAGCCCAAGATTACAGCGGTGAGAAGCAGAGGTTGGCCCGGCTCTGATTTAAATTTCAATACCTTCCCCTTACAGCTGCGGGCTGGGGACTCACCCAGAGGCGGCCAGGGCGCAGGCTCCTCCTAGTTCCCCTGGGAGGCCACTTGGCTCTCTGCCGGGGTCCACAGGCTGGGTTTGTTCTCTTCCTGCTTAGGGGTATGAATGGAGACAACCCAGCCCCGGTGCTTCCCACCTGGGACCCTGTCCCCTCCGTACATGAGACCTCTATGGGCCACTCTGGGCTCCTCTGCTATTTATTTATTTACTTATTTACTTATTTATTTATTTGAGACAGGGTCTCAGTACTTGGTTCAGGCTGGTCTTTCTCAAACTCAAGAAAATGGTTGGACAAGATTCCTGGGAAAGCTCTTCAGTAGACAGTGAGAGAGCACAAGGTTTTTCCACATACCCCTCCTTGCTTCTTGCCTGGAATGCGGACAGGCTGGAGCCCAGCAGCCATGTTGGACCATGAGGTGACACTAAAAACAGACAGCTGTGTGAAGAGAGGAGTTTGGGATATCAATGACACAGTGGGGCTACCATCCTCTTGGTGGCCGCCGTCCAGGTATGGGAGATGGAGGGACACATTGCATTTATTTAGGCTACTGTGGCTGGATCTTGGCTATGGCAAGCAAAAGTAATTTATAACAGTTTCAAAGATTATCCTGAAAGAGAGTACAGTCACAGGGGCTCCAGAACAGGAAGTTACGCGGGGTCCGTCTTGCAGGTCTCCCCAGAGCCTTTAAACCTAACCACTTTGGGAAATCATCTGGAGGAAGACAGATCTGCCACATTTTCCAGGCTGTGGTGTGGAGCCTTCACCTGGTGGCAGTGTGTGCGTGTGCGTGTATGTGCACATACGCGCCTGGGTGCCCGCTTCCTGATGTCTGATGGGGCTGGAAGGTGCCTCCCCAGCGTTCTTACCATAAAATGAATGAAGACCCCAGCTCCTCCTGCTGAGGGGTCTTGAACTGTGACTGTTTGCGGCCACAGTTCCTGGTGTCTAAAGGAGCCCTAGGAAGGCAGGGCTGACGGGGGAGGGACACAGCCTGTGCGGGGAGCTGTCTGGGGTAAGAGGGTCACTGTGGCTGTGGGGGCTGCGGTGGAGGGCAGCTTGGCTGCCACAGGGACCGGGGACCTGTGGCACTCCTGTTGTGTGCAGAGCACCCCAGCCCTATCCTCGGGGCCAAGAGCAGCGCAGGCCTAGCACGGAGGGCCACTCCAGCCCAGGAGGAGCAGGGCCACTCGGAGGCCACCCAGGGCTCCACCCACACCCCTGCTCCTCGTGTGCAGCTCTGGCTGTCATCACTCGACACCCTGTTTCTGCCTCTGACCGGTGGCCCTGGTGTGGGGGGGTCCCACCGGCAGGCTGCGAGGTCTCGATGCACCTACTTTTCCAACCATTTGAAGAGATGTGAGCAGTGGCAGTGGGCAAGGCACCTACTGCCTGGCAGGGTGATGATACCCCGCACTGGGGCACTGCTTGCTGACTGGCTACGGGGACCAGCACCCATGTTACTTCTTAAATTATGGCCAGTCTTCTGCCTGTGCAGTGGGAACTGGATCGGAACTCGGAGGACTCATCCAGCGCCACAACCTCAGACTTCTGCTTTGAAGGAGAGAGGACAGAAATCAGTTTGCTCGCTGTGACCAGGACTCTGAGGGAGGGCCAGCCCGCTTCTCTCCAGTCCTGACCGTGGCCAGGGCAGGACTGGGAGGAGGAACCCACCCTGGACATGGAGGGGACACAGCCACGGCCCACTAGGGACGGAGCCTGAGCCGGAGGAGAAGGGAGTGGAGGACGGTGGAAGCGCAAGCCTGGTGCCCTCTCAGACCCCGGTGGAGCTCCAAACACCAGGATGCCCGTCATGGGCTGGGAGCTGAAGGACCTCTCAGATGGCACACACAGCCCGGTCTCACGCAGGTGGCCACACAGACGCCTGGAAGCAAAGCCGGGTGCTGCTTTCTGCACCCTGCTCGTCTGCAATGCAGATGAAGCTTCTCACAAGCAGAAAGAACAGAGTTTGAGCCGCACAGAGGCTGATTCACAGGCACTTCCTGTCCAGCCCGGGGCCCGCGTCTGCGAGAGACAACTGTCCCCAGCCACACAAAGCTGCACAGTCCTGACACAGCCAGGGGGTCGTGCACCTGCACACGCAGGCACACACGCGCACACACTCCAATCCTCAGCAGTCTCTCTGGATTCGGTCTTCATGGAAGATCCACTCCATGTGTGACGATGGGTGCTGAAACTTCACTTTCTCCACACGGCTGCCAAACCTGGAGCTGGGGAGACCACGACTGACAGGAGGGGGCCTCCAAGGGTTGCAGGCCATGGAGGAGACAGCCAAAACACACCCCAGACAGTGGAGCACGCGAGAGCAAAAAGGTGGGGGGCACCCGGCCCAGGCCTGGAGGTCCGGGAGGGCTTCCTGGAAGAAGGGGTCCTGGAGCCCGGGTACTCATCCTGCAGTCATAGCATGTTTGCCATTTACATCCAAATTCATTAAAAACAAATTTAAAATTCAGTTCCTCAGACACACTGGCTGCATTTCCAGTAGCCAGTGGCCACCATGTTGGACAGCATGAGACAGAATGTTTGCATAGTCACAGGAAATGTGACCAGACAGCACTGTGAGGGTGAGGGTACCCCGAAGGCCAGGAGCAGCCTGTGCGAGGCCACCCGGGGCAGCCCAGGTGTGAGGAGGAGACAGTGATGGACGCACTAAATTGTCGGGGGAGAATGCAGCTGGTTGTCAAGCCTCCGCACACTCAAGCTGGCAAGGAACCAGGCTTGGTTGGTGGCGGGGAGCCCTGGATGGGTTCCAGCAGGAGAGGCTGGGCCAGGCTTCCACGTGGGAGAGGCCGGGGCAGTGCCGCAGGGAGCGAGGCTCGGAGGCTCAGTCAGGGCTTATGCCAGGAGGACCTGGTGTGGGTCGGCCCGGCACTGAGAGAGGAGCCTTGGCTGGCGTGCCGGGCACTGGGACTGCCCTCGAGCAGAGGAGGGGGCCACCTTGGGGCTGCCGGGTGTTGAGGAGGTGGGCAGGGGGCAGTGGCCCCCGCCCCAGGGAAGTCGAGGTTGGAGCCACTGATGGGACTAAGGCCTCAAAAGCCTCAGCGGCACGGGCCTGGATCAGTGGCCAAGGGTAAAGAAGCTGGAGCTCCAGGAGCCTGAGGGAGGAGCCAGCGTGCTATGGCTCTCGTCTGGCCCTGGGGCCTGTGAGCTGACACTGTCCATCCAGGCGGGACTCCTGCAGGAGGGAGGGTGGGTCGGGCATGGAGGGGACGGGGCAGCTTGTACGCTCTAGAAAGTGCCCCGGCTCGTCTGACCTGGTCACCTGCTTCTAGGTGGAGGGCTGCATCCCTCTGGAAACCGGACAGGCCAGGGAAAGCTTTGACCAGGAAGAGTGTGGCAGAGGCGACGACCTGGGACTTGAGAACTGGGGTCATGAAGCACCATGTGGTCTCCAGCCCTCCAAGAAACTGACGCTAGATCCCTAAGCCCACGTGCGGAACAGGCAGGGAGCAAACAGGCCAGACAGTGGGTGTGCGGCAGGGGCCGGTACTTAGCTGGATGTGGGATGGGACTTGGATGCCACCTGGCTGGCTCACCAAGCGGATGTGGTTGAGTGGGTTGAGCAGGGGCTTGTGGTATAGGAAGCAGGTAAAGGAGTTGGGGGTATGTGGGGAGCAGGTGTACTAGCAGAGGGTTCTGGTCTGGGAACCTAGTGGAAGCAGCATCAAAGGGTGGGCAAGGCTGGGTTCTTACAGTTCACACTGTTCCTGTGACTCCTACTGACTAGCTCTCTAAGCCTCAGTTTACTGCTCTGGAAAATGGGGTACAGAGCCCTCCCTCCCTGGTGTGTAGTAAATGCAAGATGACTAGGACCTCCCTTCTTTTGATCATTTTTCTCCTTTATTTCTTGTTATCATAACAAGGGGCCCTCAGATGTGGCCCTCAGATGTGTGTGGATTTAACTGTTGATAAATATATTCAAGGATAAGGTTACTGTATTTGCTTCGTTTTATAGACAGGGAAAATGAAGTCGGAAGCAGCTGGGATGATCGCAGGCCTCAGAGGACTGGAGGGTTTGGTTTGTGTTCTTCTGCAGCCGCCGGCTCTTCCCCTGGGTAGATGCAGGAGGAGGGAGGGCGGGTTGCGGCTCCACCGGGCCCAGGACCCGGGGTGCAGCCACCAAAGCGGATTAAGCTTTTCCCCAGCCTTGCCTGGCCCAGCCTCCGCAGCTGCCTGACCGCTGGAGTCCAAGACAAACCCAAGAGAGGCCACAGGGAGGTTACAAAAGAGGCTGGCCCAGTCCCCACCCCTCCCACACACCCTGGAAACTCCTGGGTCGCCTTGGGTCTCTAGCCACCCGGGAGAGGCAGCTCATGCTCCGGGCTCCTTGGGTGCCAACTGTAGGGTGCCCCCACACAAGTCCTCAGGGCCCCAACCTGCCACCTGGACCCCAGCTCAGCTCCACCTGTGCCCTCCTCAGCATCTGGTCCTTCCTCCAAATGCAATGCTGTTGCCGCTAGCAACTGAGCTCCAGGCCTGATCCCAGCCCTCCTCCTTTCTCCCTCCTCCCTTTTCCTCCTCCTCCTCCTGCTTCCTCTTTCTGTCTTTCCTTCCTTCTTCCTTCCCTCCCCCAACCTGTGGAGACAGTGCCCGGACAGAAGTCCCGCCCCACGCTCTGTGCCAGCTGGGAGCCATCGAGCTCCCTGGCCCTTCCCTGGTTGCTGATCAGTCGTTGATAACAGAGAGTCCTCTGCCTGCCCAGCCGACCTGGTACCACAGCCTCGCAGGCCAGTGATGTCCTGGGAAGACCCCCAGCCAGGGCACTCAGGGCACCACCTGCACAGAGGGCGAGCCCCCCAGAGCTGGAGGCAAGCAAGGAGAGGCCTCTGCAGGGATGATGGGCTGTGCTGGTCCAGCACGGGGCAGTGGGAGCCTGCAGCTCCAGCCCAGGCAGTCTTGGAAAAGAGGACCAGAGGTCTCAGCAGGGGCCTCCTTCCTGTCCCTCCAGGGCGTCTCCCTGCCCATTCCCTGAGTGCCTAAACCTTTGGCGTCATCCAAGGAGGCTGTCTGGTCACAGTGATGTCACCTGCCCCAGGGCTTCCGGTGGACACGGTGGACTGGGAGGCAGTGATACCCCACACCCTGCGCCTACAGGTCAACTCCCCTCCAGGCCTCTCCCACACACCAGCCACCTGTCCCCTCTCCCCTTCCCTGCCTCCTGCTGCTGCCTGTGTCACCTGTGGTCACTGTGCCTGACTCTGTCCTCAGCCTCCGCATGTCCCTCTGGGCGCCAGGGAGCGGCCGCCTCCTCCGGGAAGCCTCCTCTGGCTGCCCCGCTGCCCCAGGCCTGTGCCGCAGCCCCACAGGCAGCCATTGTCTGTTTCCATGTCCTCTCCTGAGCATGCGGAAGGCCCTGGGCCCTGAGTTCAGCACTCTGTCAAACACCGAATGAGAACAGTAGAGCAGCCCCTGCCTCCTCCAGGCCTCAGTTTCCCTATCTGGGATGTGAGGGGAGAGACCAGTGTCTCCGAGGACCCTCGCTGATGCTGCTGGCTAAGTCCTGCTGTTGGACCAGGCCCAGAGCAGCACAGGCCACCTCTGCCTTCCCTCCTGGGGTGAGGGCCATCGTGGGCTGTGGGGTCCAGGGAGTCCTGGCCCTCGCAGAGGCCTCAGTCTCCACCTGCTGAGTGGGGATGACATTCCTGCCACGTGTCGCTGGCTGCACCCGGCCTCCAGGATGGCACCAGGGCAGACTTCCATCAAGAGCGGTCCAAGCCAGAGAAACAGTTCTGCTCAACCACCAGCCTGGGGCTCTTGGCCTTGGGCTCAGGGGTCCCTGGGGCTCTGCTGCCCTCCAGTGGCTGGAGGTCCCTGGGCACTTAGAGCCAGAGACCTGGCTGATTCTGCTGGTATCCGACATGCCCCGACATGTGGAGAAGGTGGCAGGGACCAGCAAGTCAGCGGCAGAACCTGGGACTACTGTCCCCAGCGCTCCCGAGCCAGGGCGGGGCTGGCCTCTCGCAGACAGCCCTGGGGACCTGAGCACCTGGGGACAATGCTGTGTCCCGGGCCTCCCTGCTGGCCCTCACGATGCTGGCCCGGACCTCTGAGAAGCATCCCCGTGCCTGCCCGGGGGTCACTGCAGGTCTGTGGGCCCGCGGGAGGGGCGGGGCGGGGGCCTTAGCCCCTCCCCCTCGATAATCAAATACTTAAAATACTGGCCTCGGTCATGATTGATGGACAGAGCATAGCTAATTACCCTGGAGATTAAAATGACTGTTTCTGTTTAAAAAGGCTGCAAATGAGTTAATTATTTCCTTTGCTCACCTCTCTAACCTCGTTACACTTCTAAATGAATAGCAATATTGATCTTGGAACTGATTTTGGTGTTACAACGCCCGAGCAGCTTTAATTAGGGTTTGAAAATGCCGCAGTGCCTCCTCCTTCTGACCGAAGAAATTAGCCTTGGGTTTTACTCACACTTCACAGCCACGTCCTCTGCCAGGCTGCCACGCGGCTCGGTCCTGCCCCGGCCCGGGATCCCCCGATGCGCACCTCACGGAAGATGGCAGGAGGGCCTTGGGGACAGCTCGCCCAGCCTCTCTGGTCACAATCGGCAGGCTAGACGTGACAGGGAAGGGCCCGGCATCCCTTGCCAAGGCAGGAGCAGGTCTGGGACCTGGAGCTGTCACAGATTCCCAGCTCTGGACCTGCTGCTCCAACTGGATGAACGGCTCCTCGCTGACCCGCTCAGCCCTTGCCTGCAGCCTCAGGAGCCCTCGTCCTCTGTCTAGCTCTCTGCCCTCCTCTCCTTAGGGCTGGCAGAACACAGGCTCCCAGCCCCGGTAAAGCCGGGTGCAGAGGGGAGCAGGGGCAGGTGCTGGTACCCTGCTCTGGTCCTCTGCTGACATCTGAGTGACCTTGAGCCAGTCCGGCTGACCTTGAGCTCAGCAGGCCTCTCCCCTCTAAACTTGACCATCTGCCTTAGTCACTGCTCCCACCTCTGCAGACACTGAGTCTAGAGGGCAGGTGGGTGGAGCCAGGCGAGTAGGTGGGGGTCAGGAGGGGGTGTGGCCAGCCAAGTGGGTGGGGCCAAGTGGATGGGGTTGGGCGAGTAGGTGGGGTAGGACAAGTGGGTGGAGCCAGGAGAGTGGACAGGACCGGGCAACTCAGGGGAGCAGACACACAGAGGCCGGTAGGGACAGTGAGTAGGCTGGGTCTGCTCCTGTTATTGAAAACAAAGTCTTCCCTGCACTCCGCTCCTTCTTCCACGGCCGATGCAGCCCCGGCCAGGGTTCTCTGCTGCCTGTATGCATGTCTCCCCAAATAAGCGAGTCTCGCCAAGGTCACCAGCCACCTGCCCAGCACCTCAGTTTCTCCTGGGGCTCCACAATGCATGGGTCCCTGGTTTCCCTCCTCCCGCCACACTCTCCTGCACAGCTGCCCCTGCCTGTCCCTCCAGGGCTCAGGGTCCAGCCTCTGCTCGTCTCACCTGAGTGCCTCCCTGTGAGACCACCCCTCTCGGGCTGTCAGCAGATGCAGCCGGGCGGCTGTCGCACTCAGTCCTCTCCCCTGAATCCCAGATAGGACCTGCCAGCGAGGGACATGGCTGGAGTCCCACTTAGGCTGCTCTAGCTGTAGTTTGGAGCGTGTAAGCAGAGGCGTGGTGGAGACAGGGCCAGCGAGGGGCGGTTTGCATCTAAGCAAGGAGACATTCAGAGTGGGGGAGGAGGGGATCATCCTTGGGATGAGGAGCTTTGGGGCTGTTCTCTGGGGTTCTAAGTTGATGCCTGTTTTCCAGTTGAGCTACCAAGTGCCTTTGGGTGATGTTAGTGAGAAGCAGCCTTCGAGGGAATGTCCAGTTTGCAGAGCTGAATTGAGGAGCCAGCAGGGATATCCAGGAGTAGGGACTTGGGGAAGGTAGAGGACTTTTGTCCAAATCGCTCCAGCCAATTGGCGGCCCCACCCCTCAGGACACAGGTGAAAGGAGGCCGCCAGGAGCCTGGTGGTGATACGCCAGAGATGGAGCTCTTCTGGTCATACGAAGGAGGTAAGAGGCCCGCAGGTAAGAGGCCAGGACGGCACTGCCTCTGAGTCAACAATTCAGACCTGTTTGTCCAACAGTGTCCTGCTCATCAAACAGGGAAGGAAAGAAGATTAATGCTCAGACTCTGAACTAAGCCCCAGTCATGGCTGGCTCACATGCTGAGCCCTGGTCCCAGTCACACACTGAGCCCTGGGATCGGCCCAAAGGAGCAGGCTTTCCTGACCTCTGCAGCCATGGGCTCTTCCCCTTTTCACCCCTGGGATGGGGATGAAGGAGAGGGAGCTCAGCGATGCCAGGAAAGACCTGCCTGGAGTAAGGAAGGTGAACGTCACGGTTCATATCCTGATCCCACCAGGAGCCTCATGCACTCCTCCGTGGGCCTTGAGAGTGGTGTGAGTGGAAGTGGTCCCGAGGTAGGAGAGTCCGAGTAGGTAGGTGGGGCAAAAGCTGTCTGGGAAAGTAGCTGACTTGTTGATTACAAAATCCCAAACAGATTCGACCTCTCATCTGCCTGCAGCACGAGAGCCCAACACCGTCCTCGGGACCTCGAGATTTGGACACTGTAAAATAAAGGAAACCATGAGGAGCCGGGCTCATACCACTTCTCTCAAACCAGGTATGTATTTTTGTTTTATTTTTAATTTTTCTACCTTTTTTTTTCTTTGTTTGGCCCAAACTCGCTCTGCAGAGCTAGTTTCACTCCCAAACACCATTTTGCCTTTAAAAGAAAGTTTGTCACGCTTTTAGCCCACTTTGTTCAATTCTGTGCTGGAGGCAGGAAGAAACTGGAATCCGGCTCTAGAAGGTAGCGTTGACTTGGCATATTCTACCGGCGACGGTCCCTGGGGGTGCCCCGAGAAGCTGGCTCTCCCTCCCCAGCTCCCTGCTTCCTGGCCCCATGCAGCGAGCAGGTCCCTCTCCCAGGCCCTTCCGCCACACCTCCCTGCCTTGAACAAGGCCAGATATGGACAAAAACGTGAGCCAACACAGACCTCCGCTCCTTTAAGTTGTAGGTATCAGGTATTTTGACCTGGTGCTGAGGAAAGGGACGGAAACAGTAAGGCAAACCCTGGCGACGTGAGGGCCCAGGGATCTCCGCTCCCCAGCAGCTGCTGGCTTCCGTATGAGCCCCGCAAGGCCACGACTGAAGGGAGACCCCGGCTCACCCGTGGGAGCTGGCCCGACATCCCAGCAGGGGACTCAGGTGCCCGGGAACTCAGAGTGGCCTTGGGTCTTCCTGTCCTTGAGATGCGGCCTTCCCCAGGTGGCTGCATCCTGTGATACGGTCGGCTCGGCCTGGTCCATTGAGTGTAGCAGCCCATTGTGTCCCTGGAGCGCCCGGCATGGTGGCCTCTGGTGTCAGGCTGCCCGGAGTCCCTCTCAGGTTTGCCCCTCCCAGCCATGTGACCAAGGTCAAAGGTCTTTACCTCCCTATGCCTCTGTTTCACCACGGGTTTTTTTTTTTTATTTTAAACCAAGAGCATGTATTGGTACATTCTACATACAATAGTCACATTCATTACATTTATTCTGTATCTATACATGATGCATCTTGGTTCACCACGGTTTGTTTTTGTTTTTGTTTTTTGAGACAGGGTCTTGCTGTGTAGTTTAAACTGGTGTTGAACTCACTGTGTGTCCCAGGCTCAAACGCACAGTGATCCTCCTGCCTCAGCCTCCCAAGCGCTAGGATTATAGGCATGCACTACCACACCCAGCCCATTCCACCATCTGCACAGTGGGGGTGACCACAGCACTTCGCCCCTGGGGTTGTCACGAGGATTAATGTGTGTTCACTTAAATCAAGCACTTCGTGCCTGGCACATGGTGCATGTTTGAGGTCGGCAGTGTGGTTGTAACATCGCTTGCTCATGGGTCCCTGGCTGACCCAGGGAGGAGACGGCAACCCTCCAGGGAGGCCTGTATTCAGGTCGTGGGGGCCAGGAGGGTTCAGTGACAATCAGTTAGGATGTCTACACCCGCACTTTCAGCCACATTCTGGGGAGAGCCGCCACAACGCTGCTGTGTGTGTGCTGTGTGTGGGAAGTGGTGAGATGGCTGAGGGTGTGTGGTTGTCTGTAACAAATAAGTTACAGACTTATTTGTTATCACTTAAGTGATTGAGTGCCTACTGTGTACCAGCTCTGCTGCGGGGCTTTACACACATTGCGTCATATTATCCTCCCAAGAGGATGGTTCATAACATGACAATGACTGCCTGTATCTGAGGGATGCTGCTGAGGCCCGGAGCAGACTGACCGGTGGCTCGTCTGTGCCGGGAACTGTGTGGACAGGGTGTGCCTGAGCAGGGGACCACCCCGTGTGTGAGCTCTGCGAGGCCCCACTGCCTCCTGGCATGCCTGCATCCTGGGGAGCCGGCCCCAGCCAGGCCTGCCTGTGTCGCAGAGCAGACTCCACCTGAGGTGGCCTGTAGCCCAGCTGGGGTGGGGCTGGGCAGACTCGAGGGTCAGCAGGGCCAGCAAAGGGGGCAGGAAGTGCTGCCACGGGCCGGGGTGACCCAGAAGTCCCAGCAGGGCACGGTGTGTGGGGCTGGGGACCCGCACTCAGCCGTCTGTGCTGCTGGCCCCAGAAGCCCGTTCCCCACACCATGATGATGACCCTGATCCACCTCCACCCCCGAGCGGGGAGCAGAAGGACTGGAGGCTGCCGGCAGGCGCCGGTGTGGGGGCGTGGGCGCCTCTACCTCCCCAGACGTCCTGCCCCCATGGCCTCCCCCACACAATTAGCCGCTGTTGTCTCTAATTGATTCCTCCGGTACTCACAGGACAATTAGGATTTAAATTGCCTTTTACAAAGGTCACAAAAACATGATCAAAGTGGAATCTATTAGAGGGGCTGGGCCTCTCTTGCCAGCCCCACAGAGCCTGGGTAGAGCCAAGGCCTCAGGGAGCCTCAGCCTCAGAGAACCTCACCATCTACCTGGGGCGCTTCAGTCACCCGTGTCTCCCCCAAAGCATCCTGGTTCCCTGTGTGAAGGGAAAAGAGAAGACAAAGCCTCAGTCTTGCTCCCCCACACTCCTCCCCCACACGCCCTTGGCTGATGCTCCCCCAGCCCAAATGGCTTGGCCTGTCCCTTGAGGCCCAGCCCAAGATCTTAAGCGCACGTTTGCCCCTTGGAACCTCAGTGGTCTCCTCTGTGAAATGGAGCCAGCACAGTTTGTTCCCGGGGGGTGAGCTGTCAACTCTGTGCCAGGATCCTCCCACCTGTGCCTAGGAGCCTTCCGTGAGTCCTCTGGGTCCTGCAGCCCTGACCGGGACCCTCCCTGACCTTGTCCTCTTGCTGTCCCCACCTGAGGGCCTGGGACGGAGCCTGTCCACTCCTTCCACCAGCTCCACCACAGCCTGCATGGGCCTGGACACTCAGGGCTGGGACTCAGCACCGCGCAGATGCCGGGGGGCGAGGATGGCTTGCAGGGGACCCAGGCCTGGGCAGACACTGCTGGGCTTCCACCATCGGGTGCATCCACTGGGCCGGGCAAGGTCTTTGGCTCCCCACTAACTTGGGTTCTCGGTCTGGCGTCAACTTCGGGCGGTGCCGCTGGCGGAGGCTGGACAGGAGCCTCCTGCTGGTGCTGGAGAGGCTGGGCTGGGGGAGGCCAGGAGGAGCAGGAGCCCAGCCCCGCCCAGCTGCCACCCCAAGGAAGCCGGCTGTGCTGCTGGGCCAAACAAGGAGAGAAGTGGGGGTGAGCTGAGCACTTTCTCCGTCTGGGCGGCTGTCCTCTAGAACTCGCACCCCGGGGACTCCCCGGACCTCAGAAAGGCAGCAATGTTTGCCGAGCAGGCAGACGTGCCAGTTCCTGGACTGGACACTTAGAAAACAGGACCAGAGAGGCGGAGCATCTCGCCCGAGGTTACACAGCGAGGAACGGACAGTGCTGGGCTTCAAATCCCGGCTTGGCAGGTTCCAAGAGAACCCCTGTGTGGTCCAAGCCCATGACTGGTGCTGGTTGTGGGGACACCCCAAGTGGCTGGATGTCGCTCCTCTGCTTGCTGGGGAGGGCAGAGTCCGGTGCTTTGGGGAGAGAGTGCGAGGTATCAATATTCCTCCTGCTCCGCTGCCCCAAGGTCGGGAGACATCATCATCCCTCACTTAGAGCCACCCAGAGCCCTGGGCAGGAGGATTATGTGGTAATCCAGCCCGATCACCAGGCCTCGGGACTTCATTAGGATGCGGAGGAGGCTGCACCGGGACCCAGGCCGAGGCAGTGCAGTCAATGAATGCCTGGCCCCTGACCTGCAGCGGGGTCTGCTGACGACTCTGCGGAGAAGAAGAGAGGCAGGGAGGGCAGCCAGGAGAGTGAGTCCACCCTGCAGCCGGCATCTGGCCAGCTCGGAGACCCCGTCTCTGTGTGAGGGCAGGTGAGAGAGGCTGGGGTATGCGGGGAGGGGACTTGTTGGGGACACTAAAAGGCAGGTGTCTGCTCCAACCCCGTCAGGGTGGGGCCAAGTAGGGCCGGGCATCCAGCAGGGCCTGAAGAACTGGAGCTTTCCAGGGCCATCAATCCCACAGGCCCAGCCAAGCGGCCCCACAGCCGTTGTGACAGCGATGGGTGAATTAAGTGCCACCAGTGCAGGGCAGGGCAGTTTGCTGAAGCGGGATTTATGGCCTCCCCACCCCATTTCCTGCCGGGTCAGCCTGGTCCTCCCAGCCTTGGCTCTAGCAGCTCCTGTCCTGTGGGGAACTGGCGGGTGCTGGCACGCCAGCGCAGTAGGTATGAGGGCCTCCGGGACCGGGGTCCTGGGGCTGTGCCGCCGTCTGCCTCGGTTTCCAGGACAGCCCGAGGCCCAGGGAAGGTGTGAGGTCATGCAGGGCTGCCGCAGTCTCTGGTCCCCAGCTGGGCACCCGTAAGCCTATGGCCCCGAAGGCCCCAAGTGTTGCCCCCAGCACCTGCCACGTCCCTTTCCTTTTCCCATGCAGCTCAGGATTGGCGGGCCCGGAGTCCCTGCACCTGAAGCTACCATTCCTCACATGTGTCAGGCACCTGCATTAGTGCACCAGTATTTGAGGTCACATTAGGGGGAGGCACAGCTGGGAGCCTTTCATCCCAGAAACCGCTGACCTGGAAGCCGTGAGATGTTTGCTTGAAACAAACAGAACATCAATAATAACAACGCAGGACGCTGTTATTAAACGAACTGAAGCTGGTGGGACCTGGAGTTGCCCGACCTGAACCTCAGAACGGTTTGGCCTTGGACCCCCAGCCCCACAGGGGCCCTTGACTGAGGAGACCACCAGGGCAGCACCCCAGGCCGCCTGCCCCCGGCCCTCAGCTGATCCGTGCCCGGGAGCAAGAGCCCCGCCACTGCCTGGCACTCTTTACCCAAAGGAAGCAGTGGTTTGTGGGTGGCCAAATAATAAAGTCCCATGAGGCATAGCGATGTCCTTAAGCAGGGACACTGGTGGCTCTGGGGAGTGCCGCCTAACTCAGGGCAGTGGCAGGGCACAGCCTCAGGCCTGCATCCCTTAGGAGTGGCTCCTCCCATCTGGGCTCCCAGAGACCCCGAGGCCTCCAGTTCTTCGTCTGGCTCTCTGCAGGAGGCCAGGGCTCCCTGGCACCAGACAAGGCCTCGGCCCGGCTCCAGGTCCCTGCGGGCGGGCTCAGCCTCCCTGCACTCCGTGCCCAGGCCGGAGGCTCTCCGGCGGCGTCATTGGCACCTTGCCCATTCCCCCACCGAGCCTCTGCTCAAGCCGCTCTTCCTCCTGGAGGACACACACACCCCTGCCATCTCTGCTTCTGCCGATTCTCTCCGTCCACCAGGGCCCAGATCCGACGTGGGGCTGGGCCTTCACCTTGTCCGATAAGGGCTGGTATGGGATGGAACAGACAAGAGACCCACTTAGCCCTGGTGAGTCATCCGTGGCTGAATCTGTAAAATGGGTTGAGCGGCTCTGCCCACCTCCCTGCTCCCTATCCCTCGCTCTGGACTGCGGGGAATTCAGGGTTAAGAGAGAGGAGTCACCCGGGAGGAGACAGCAGGATGCCACAGAACACAGCCCTGCCACTGTGTGCATGGAGAGCAGACAGGACGGCCTGCTGAGTCGGGGCAGCCTTAGAGCAAAGTGGAGGTGCAGAGTGGAGAAGAGAGGATTGTACCCGTGCTGGGGACCCTGCACAGTGGAAGGCTTGCAGGCAAAGGCCAGGAACCTGTGCCAGGGGAGTGGCAGGGGCCTTGTGCATTGGGTGTGTCTGCGTGTGCACATGTGTGCATAGTGTGTTGTGTAGTCGTTGCATGCATAACATACAAATAATAGCATGCGCAGGTGCCTGTGTGTGTCTGTGCCAATGATGTGTCTAATACATACACGTGTACATGTGGTGGGTCTGTTTGTGCACAAGCAAGTATAGTATTGTGTGGGTATGTAGGGAGTGTGCATGTGTGACAGATGTATGTTCTTGGGCCTGTCAACAACCATCCTCTTTGTCCAGCAGCCTTGGCCCTGGGCCCCTACTGCCCACTGTTGTCTCAGACATTTGCAAAGGGACGATGTCCACGGCCCCCACCTGGGCTGCTTCTCTTCGGGCATCAGCTGGTCCCCTGTCTCTCCTGGTCCAGTCCAAGATAAGCCCAGAACCTGGGTGTGTGTATCCCCCTTCACCTGGATACCCCACTCTTCTCAAGCTGAGCACTCCCTGATCCCAGACCCTGAACAGCCCTCTTGCTGGAACCCCCTCGCTGGAAGGCTGTGGTCTCTTTGCCCAGAAAGGGTGACAGAGAGACTGGAGGAGACATTAGGAAGTGATGGGTGCCCAGTAGTCATGCAGGGTCCCCAGGAGTGTCACGCGCCCTGTCCCTCCAGCCCTCGGAAGCCACATCCACAGGAAGAGGATGCACGGGGACAGAGGGTCAGCTCGTCTGGTGACCCAGTGCTGGCTACTGTCCCCTGAGGGCCACGCTCTACTCCAGGACAATGTGCTCGAGCAGAAAAGCCTCTACCCTGTTGCGATTTCACCCCAATTTCAGGGCTCCCTCTGAGCACTAAAGACCCTGCCTTCCACCTGCTTCCGCAGCCCTGAGACTTTGTGCAGCTCATTCCCTGGTGCCCAGCCTCGCCCAGGCCCGCTGGGGGACAGCAGAGAAGCCAAGGAGGCCTTGTCCACAGATGTGGGGGACAGAGATGGGGGACAGAGGTGGGGGCAACTAGGTTCTGGTCTGGGGTGTCCCTTCAGGGGTGGGAAGTGAGCAGAGCACAGATGTATACACAGGGCGGTGCCCCGGAGGGAGCAGGTTCAGCCCCAGGGATTGGATCCCAGGACAAAGCCCCCAGGAGCCTCAAGATGGGGACATAGGGAGCTTTCCGAGCAGGCTGCCCCAGGCTGCAGGTGTGGATGGAAGGCATGAGGACAGTGGGAGGCATAGTGCCCTGGGCAGCAGGAGGGGACTGTGCTGGCCAGGCCACCTCAGCAGAGCTGGACATCAAAGCCCAGAGATCTTCCCAGGATGCCAGCCTCCTCCCGCAGAGAGACAGATGTCCCTTTGATGGTGGGAAGAAAGCAGGTTGTACAGTGCAGGTGGCAGCGGGCCAGGGAGATGAGTCCCCTCCCCAAGGCCACCCAGGGATTGAGATGGCTCATCACAAATGTCAAGTCCTCTACTCCCCACAGGCCCAGAAGCCAGGTCCTCCACGGGGCCTCATCTGCTGAGGGACAGGCGGCTGCTTGAGGTCAGGGGTCCACTGCGGGCCCCTGTCCAGCAGGCCGAATGGAGCGACTGTCCTCCAGGGTGGGACGGCCGTATTCTGCGGAAGCCAGGGCAGTGAGGGCCCTGGGTCTGTGGCCACCTCACCCTGCCTGCTGCTGCCCCCAGGGTACCGAGCAGTCTCTTGGGACACACGTGCCCTGGCCCCTCGGCTTCCCTCTCCCTCCCCAAGGAGGAGCCTGCTGCCTAGTGGCCCTGGGCATACCTGAGCCCCACCTCTCCCGGGTCCTCAGATGTCCCTGTCTGGTGTGCCCCCATCCCTACTCCCAGGCTGCCTGAGGGCCTCCTAAGAACTGGCAAAGGCCTGTCTTCCTCCAGATACGGCGAACCTTTTAGAGCGTTCAATTATCATGAACTGCCGGCTGCAGCACGCGTGCTATAGGTTCACCACCGCTGGCCTAGACCCTCTTCCGGCCCCTCATCCTGGGGGCCCAAACCCACCCTCGGTCATCACGACATCCAGCCCGTGCCTCGGGTTCCAGGTCCTCCTAGGACAGGGCCTGGCTCCCTCCATGGTAGCAGCAGGGCAAGATGGTCTGGGACCAAGTGGAGCCTCCTTCTCTCCATGCCGCTGCCCGCAGAGGGCACCCCCAGGGTGGCAGCAGCTCAGCGGGGTCCTGGTGGGTGCCAGGAGGGTTCCAGTCCCCACAGGACGCTCGTCCTGAGAAGAAGGCGTGGCTGGGGTCCCGGCTGCAGGCCAGCAGGAGACAGCCTGGAAGGGCCCCTGAAAGCCACAGGCCTCTCTGAGTCACGCTCCTGGCTCTGTGGAAAGGACGCTGGTTCAGGGGGCTCGCTGGACCCTCTGCCCACGCCCCCAGGAGGGCACGACCTCCCCTGTGCCAAGGTCCCGCCAGCTGGGGCTGCGGGCTCTCCGGCCAGCACCCAGACTCTGCTGTGCCAGGCACCTGTTCTGACTCCTGCCTTGGTGCCTTGGTGCCATCAGCACCCCCAGGCTCTGCCTGAGCCTCTCGCCACATGCCCCGGAGACTGGGCTGTTCCAGAGACTCCTGGCTGCTCTCCCTGCTCTTCCTACACACAGACACTGGCAGCCTGCAGTGTCCACAGCTGCTCCAGCCACACACAGACTCCGGGGTGGGGGGAGCCCGAGTGGCGGGGTCCCGTCCACGGCAGCCTGGGGCAAAAACCCAGCTGGCGCCCGGCAACATGGCCCTGACCCCTTGAGAAAGAAAGTGGGAAATAAAACAGGTGGGAGAGGGAGGGAGGGATCCCGGAAAATAAATCCCCAAACCTGGTCTGTGATGGCGACATCCCAACAGCCGCTGCTGACGTGGAAAAATAAAAGTCGCTGGCGTGTTTTCTTCGCCCTCTCTTTCTGAACGATTTGACGTTTTATTCCCCCATCAAACTCTCTATTCTCTGCTAATGGGAAAATAATAAAAAATTATCCTTCATAGCATGTGAGTGAGAGGCCAAGCCGGGAGCCTGGGAGAGGGAGGAAGGGGGGGAAGGAAAAGGTTGTTATAAAGGTGTCAGCCTTGTTTATGGCCCTTTATCAGCCAGGGAGAGGAGGGAGGGAGGGGCGCCGTCAGTGCACACTTTAAAGCGCTGCCAGCTTGGTTGGGGAGTGTAAATAATTTTTATTTTCAGCTGCATTTAGATATTTTAAAGTACACACCCGCCAGCCATGGTGAGGAGCCAGCCCAGGCTGCCAGGAGAAAGCGGGTGGGGACGCCTGTCTTCGGGCCCCTTTGATGGCACTCTGTGACAATCAGGGCTTTCAAAAGCAGAGTTTGCTGATAAAGGCTTTTTCTGGGGTGCTGGGGAGCTATCAAGCCTGGTCTGGTGGCTGCCAGACTTCCCGACTGGCTGGCTGGCTGGCAGGCTGGCTGGTTGGCCGGGGGTAACCTGACAGGCCAGGACAAGATGGGCGAGGTGGCACAGGTGCCCAGTGTCCTTCCTGATAAGGGCATGGCCAGCCTGGGCCAGCGCGCCATTGCCTACACCAGCAATGTGTCTGGCGTGGGCTCGGGACTGTTTTGCTTCAGATGTTTCGTATACATATGGGTCACTGGGCAACATTTATTTGGTACCTATTGTGTGCCAGGATCTAAGGGATGAAGGACAGGAATACTTAGAGAGATCAAAAGAGATCATCTTGCTTAACTGGTCTTTGATGTTTCGCCTTTCCTGACCTTTAGAGTGTTCCCAGAGGTGAGTGGTGCCGTGCGACCCTGGCAGGTGGCTCCCGAGGGCTCAGGCTCCCCTGGGGGTAACGGTAACGCTAACTGCGTGGTCGTGGGGATACAAATGGGATTCGTGCAAAGACTTTGCTATCTGACACCCAGGGAGCTGCTGCTTAACAGTGTCTCTTGTCACTGACTGTGCCCTGCAGTGGGAATATTAAATTCTACCGGAAACCTCCATATATTCCACTGTGCCCAGCGTGGAGGCCAGAATGGAGGGGAGGTTACAAGAAGCCCAACCCTGTCTTCTGGGGGCTCCAGGATGCAGGACAGAAGGGCTGTTCATGTGGCATGTGTAGCTCATGGGGGCAGGCTTGGGACCGGGTGCCCAGAAGACAGGAGCGGGTGGACAGGGTGGCAAGAGCCTGGCCTAGATGGCCAGGAGGGGCTGTCAGAGGCCAGATGGCCAGAGGACCTCTCCAGGCTGGCTCCCTGGTGTGGGCGTTAATGACCCTGGGAGTTGTGGTGTGGCCAGCGCCCTGCTAGCCCCCTGAGTCCTGGAGCCCCTATCTCTGATGCCCATCAATCGCTTCTGCCCAGTAGAAGCTGGGGACACCTCCCATGCCGTGTGTGTCCTCCAGTGTCTCGGGGCTGACACTGCCTGACAGTGAGCATGCCGGGCTTAGAGGGGACGATAAAAGGGCCGCATTCCCAGGCCTGCCACTCTGCTGGTCACAGGAAAGGGAACCCCGGAGCACATCTCATAGGTTCCTCCTTCTGATTAGAGCCTCGCGCTGCTGGAAGGACAAGCGATACTAGGCCGAAGGCTGACTGGACGCTGGGGCCAAGGTGTTGAGCCGTGCCTGCCCCCCGCCTTGTTGCCCTGCAGTCAGTCCCTCATGCCACAGGTGCAATGTCCCTGCCGAACCTGGCCCTCAAGATACTCACAGTCCCAAGAGGGAGGCGGGTGTGAGCAGACCCGACAAGGCAGCCCGCGAGGTGGTAGCCAAGCGTGGAAGGGAGGCAGGGACCGGGGAAGGAGGCACAGGGTAGTGGAGACTTGATGTGACTTGAAACAAGGGTTCCTCTAGTCAGGTGGACACAGGAAATGCTAAGTGAGAGGACAAGGTACAAGATCAACATGCAACAGTCAATTGTATTTCTGTACACTGACAATGAACAATAAAATTAAGAACACAATTTCATTTCTAATAGCTTTAGAAAGAGTAGAATACTTGGGAACAAATTTAACCAATTTCCTGTGGACACTGCCAAACATTCAGTAAGACATTAAATAAGACTGAAATAAATGGAAAGACATCCCATGTTCATGGATTGGGAGACACTATCATCAAGAGTGCAATATTCCACAAATTGATTTACAGATTCAATGCACTCTCTGCCAGGATCTCGGATGGACTTTTGAAAAAAACTGATGAGATAATCTTAAAATTTTTATGAAAATGTAAGGAACTGCTGGTAGGGATGCAAAAGAGCACAGGCAATTTGGAAAATAGTTTGATGGTTTCTCACTAAACTAATCATACACTTAACTTCTGACCCAGCAACTGGTCCCCTTGGTATTTAACCAAATGAATGGAAATTTTATGTCTACACAAAAACCTGAACGTGGATATTAACAGTAGCTTTGTCCTTAATGGCCAAGACGCGGAGGCCACCAAGATGTCCTTCAGTAGTGAACGGATAAATCGCAGTACAGCCAGACAAGGAAATGATTTTTAGTGCTAAAAAGAAGTGAGCGGAGTTGCTGGGGATTTAGCTCAGTGGCTACAGTGCTTGCCCTGCAAGCACAAGGTCCTGAGTTTGATCCCCGGCACCAAAAAAAAAAAAAAAAAAAGAAGTGAGCTGTGATGCCATGAAAAAACTTTGAAGAATATTAAGTACATATTACTAAGTGAGAGTGGCCAGTCTGCAAAGGCTACGTGCTGTGGGCTTCCGACAACATGGTCTTACTCTGGTAAACTAGAGCCAGTGCTGCCAGGAGTTGGGGAAAAGAGGGAAGAATCAGTGGAGGAAAGTATCTTTACAAGCAGCCCAGTGAAACTCTTCTGTATGGCATTACGAGGCAGATCCATGTCACTGTCAAAACTCAGAATGCACAACCCCAAAAGTGAGCTCCTGACTGCAGACTTAGGGTGCTAATGACGTGACAATGTGGGTTCATCGATTGTAATAAACGAAGGGTGTTAACGATAGGGAAGTTTGCACGTGTGTGACAAGTTATATGGGAACTCTGTTGGGCTCAATTTTGCTGTGAATTTAAAACTATTCTAAAATATAGAGTCTATTTAAGAGCCCCAGAATAGCCAAAACAACCCCCCAAAAATAACAAAGTTGGCAGGCTCATACTTCAAGGTTTCAAAACTTACTACAAACCTAAACAACCAAGACAACGTAGTACTGGCATTCAGACAGACATATAGATCAGTGGGATAGAGACGAAGGCTTAGAAAACACCCCACAGTCACACTCAATCGATCTTCAGCCGCAGAGCCAAGATAATTCAGTGGGGACGAGGATGGTCTTTTGACGCGTGAGCCCGGGACATCAAGGTGTCCAACACACAAGAGAATGACATTGGACCCCTTTCCTTGCAACGTGCCTAAAACCTGTTTCAGAATGGGTCAGATGACTGAATGTGAGCCTGAGGCTGGGAGAGCCCAGGCTGCTGGCACCAGGGGAGGGAGCGACTTGGATTGGCACCAGGCCGGGCTCTCTGGGTCTCCTACCACAGTCACCATCAATCTTCTTCCGGGACTTTTGAGGTCGGCCTGTGTCGGTGACGCATCCTGGGGTGACTCAGGGGTGACAGGAAAGTTCTCTAAAGATTTTCCATCCATCCTCCTGAGGTAGGAGAGTCGGGCAGGTCTAAAGCTGACTGGGAAAGTAGGCGAGACCTGTTAATTACACAATCCCAAAGAGATGTAACTTCTCGAGAGCGTGGCCTGGGCCTGACGTCAGCCTGAGGCGTGGGATCCTAGCACTGCTCTCGGGACCTGGATGTAGAAGTTCTCGTGGGTTTCCTCAAGATTTAGACAGTATAAAATAAAGGAGGCCATGAGGAGCCGGGGCTATCCTATCTTTCCATGATAGCCTGTACCACTTCTCTCAGACAAGGTATGTATTTTTATTTTATTTTTTATTTTTTTCTGCTTTTTCCTTTGTTCAGCCCAAACTCGCTCTGCAGAGCCAGTTCCACTCCCAATCTCCATTTGGCCTTTTAAACAAACTTTACCACTGCCTTGTTCAAGGCAGGAAAAACCTAGGATCCAACTCCAGAAGGAGGGGCGAGCAATCCAGAATCTGATAACATTTATTTGGACTGTAACTACCTGATCACACTCCAATTTATCTGTTTTGAGAGTTGATGGGAGTGGACCCAAGTGTAAACTTTTGGGAGGCAATTTTGCAGTCAATAACACCTTCCCTCAAGAATGCGGAATGGTAGCACCCTGTAATCCCTGCTTTCGCATCAGCAGGCCCAGCCTGCAGCCTCATGGAGTAGAAAGAAGTAGGCACAAATTGTTCATCTTGGAATTGTCTGTAGCAGGCTCTTTGGTGAATCAAGGCCCCAGTTCACCACCCGCCCTGTATCTACTTTGCCAATGTCACCCTGCAGCTCGGGACATCATTAGCAGAGTACGTGTCCACCTGTTGGCCTCCTGACCAGCTTCAACAGACGGCATGTGTGGAAATAATTGTCTGTCTGTGCCAGGTGCAGACCGGAAGAAGCGTCCTTCTAGGCTTCCATTTAACTCTGCGAAACCTGCTCCCAGCACAAGGTCAAGCCCACGCTTGCTACTCCAGGATGAGCAACCACGAGCACAGGATGGAGCTCTCGGGGGAGGCCGTCCTAGGCCAGCAGCCCCACCGTCTCTCCTGGTACAGGCCTGCAAGGAGCCTACCTGGCCCTCCTCCTGGGAAAGGCCCGGCCTGCCTGGCCTGCTGCTGCCCGCTGACTCACAGGCTGTGAGCAGAATACGGAAATGCCTATTTACAACACCAAGCTCTGGGGCTGTCAGGCAACCATTATTTATAGTTCCCCAAAGCAACACAGCCCCAAACCGGAGACAGCCCAGATGTGTATCGATGTGGGGCTGGAGGTATAAACGAAGAGCAGCAGAGCCGTGGGACACCCTGCGGCCGTTAACAATGAGATCGATGTGTAAGTACTGACCTGGACGATGGCCGTGATATATTGGTGAGGGAAATGCAAGTGGCTGATCAATATGTATGCCGTGACCCCATTTTGCTTTTTTAAAAAGTCTGTGTTGTAAGATCTACGGGGTAGACGCACCTTGGCAAAAGCTGGCATGCAGCACACTATTCACAGGGATCGCCTCTAGGCATGACAGAGAGTTTGATATTTTTTCCTTTCTTTCTTGTAATTTTGTTAAAAAATGAAGATCATTTGAAACAAAAAACACAGTTGGTGTTTTCGATGACTGTGTATGTGGAAACCAAGGCCCAGCTGCCCTCATGTGGATTTTCCATCTCTCTGTCCTCTGCCCTGGCTCCCCAGCCGCCTGGCTCTGCTCTGCTCCTGGGCTGAGGTTACTGCCTATTTTAGTCACCTTTCTGTTGCTGGGACAAAATATCTGCTGAACACAACATAAAGGAGAAAATGGTTTTCTTGGCTCACATTTTCAGAGGGGTCAGTCCATGGCCAGTTGTCTCCAAGGCAGAAACATCAAGGTAAGAGACTGGAGGAGGACAGTGGCTCACCTCATGGCAACCAGGAAACAGACAGGGCAGGAGTCAGAGAGAGGGGAAGGGGCACCACCCCAGCAACCTCTTTCCTTCAGTGTGGTTCTCAACTCATGGACGAGGTTAGTGCCCCTTGATCTAATCACCTTCCCAAGCCCCTCCTCTGGACAGATGGAGTTGTGTTCACATGACAACAGAGACATTTTGATCCAGAACATAACACCCACAACAAAAACCACACCCTGAACTCCCCCTCACTCTCATGGACCCTCGATATGTTCTGTATCATCATTGTCATTATCATTGTTACCATTATTGTTATTATTTTGTGGTACAAGGACAGAACCCAGAGCCTGTGCACTAAGCTACATCTCCTACACTGACTGACTGATTGATCAATTGAGATAGGGTCTCACTAAATCAGCAAGGTGCCCAGGCTGTGCTGAAACTTGTGGTCCTCCTGCTTCAGCCTCCCAGAGTAATGAGACAGTTTGTGCCACCACGCCCAGTTCACCTTCAGTATTAGAGCAGGAAGAACCTTTAGGGGTCAAATTCTACCTTCTTTTGGTACAGATATAGGGAGCCTGAGGCACAGAGGGGACAGGGAAGTAGCAGAGGCTGGGATCATGGAGGGGATACGGAGGTGTCCCAATGCCCAGTCCACCTTGGAAGCTCAGCAGCCACACCCTGCCCGACCTCCACCAGGCCCCATTTCCCTCGTCCGGCCTGGGGATCGGGGACAAGATTCATCTTTCTTGAGAGAGGAAGGAGGGGCTGGGAGGGAGCGTGACAAGGCTGGAGCCAAAGAGGAGGAGGGCTGGGAACCGGCGGGCACCAGTGCCAGCCTCGGCCCAGCGCCTCTGGCAGCGGCAGATAATAAGCAAGAATAATAGAGGAAGGAGAGTGAAATGTCACATGCGCTCGGTGCCATTAGCCACCAGAGAAGGGAAATATCACATAATTAGGCTGGGCTTTGTTTGCCTTTGTAGAGGGGAGTGTGGGGGCCCGGCTGAGCCTTTGAGGGGGCTGCTTCCTGGGGATGGGGTCAGGCAAGGCGAGGAGGGCTCAGGGCTGGCTCAGCACCTGAGGCGGGGGGCGCTTGCCATGCCAGCCCTGCTGGGACTTGGGATGGAGGGAGCGGGGATGGGAAGGGATGGGACTCGTTCCATTTGGAAACCGAGCCGTGGAGCTCCGGGCTCCCCGGCCTCCTTGCTAAACCGCTCTGCTGTTGTTTGTTTATATTTCCCTCGTTATTACCCAAGTCACAGAAACACCCGGGTAATAGCTGTAAAATTACACACTCGCAGCTAATTCGGGGACGACTCTTGGCATAGCAGCCGCGTTTTAAAGAGAATAAACAAGGCCTAAAATAAAAGTCGGCAGGAATACAAATCTGCAGCAACGAGAGGCCTCCCCCTTCCCCATGGGCATGCGGCGTGCATCGTTCTCCTGTTGCCGTGTGCACCAGATGTGTGCCAGGCCAAGCTGCAAACCTGCACACCTCCAACCCCGGCTGGTGTGGAGGTACCTCCCTGTCCCACTTCCCATCCTCTGCAGAGAGCCCATCTCCCTCCTCCTGCAGAGGAGGCCAAGTGCCAGCTCATCCTTGTCCCATCCACCGTCCACTCACTCACTCATTCATTTGTTGGTTCATTCGTTTCTTGATCAACTACTTTGTACCAGGCACTTTAGATTAGCGGTCAGTAAAATGCAGACACTGCTTCTTTCTCAGGATGAATATACAGTGCAGGAGATAGATACTAGAAAAACAAACGGGAATAAGTATGCAGACAGTCAGAATGAGTGCTCTATAGGAAAAGCACAGCTAGAAAGAAGAAAAGGGCCCTTTCAGACAGACTAGGGTTCAGGACAGAAGTGTTGATGGGAAAGGAGAGACCTGAGCTGAGGCCTGAAATGGGCATTTTCTGGGTGCAGAGCAAGGAGTAAAGGGGGGCCCAGGGGCCAAAGCCCTGAGCAGCGTGGCTGGGGCAGCAGGGCTGGGTGTGGTGTGACCCATCTTGGAGTGACACCCACCTGTGGAGGCTACAGACAACAGGATCCAAAAGAAGGGGTGAGGTGGGGGAGACCTGACTTCCCCTGAGTGGCTGGGAGGAGCTGGTGGAGGGAGGGGGACCAGGGAGGCTGCCACAGTCCTCCTGGGATGAGGACAGAGCCTCGGGAACGGGCCGCAGCAATGCAACAGAGGGAGCTGACGGGCTGAGAAACACCCCAGACCGGCAAGGTTTGGGTTTGGGGTGCACGAGAGAGACAGGAGCCAGGGGCTGCTGAATGGAGATGCGTTTCCAAGAGGGGAGCTGAGGAGGGTGGGCGGGGGGGTCGTAAGGGCCTTCAAGCCCACAGAGGGACAAGGCTGCCTGAGCAGGGCACAGCCAGGGAGAGAAGAGGAGTTTGGACCCGTGTGACTCCCGACGGGGATGCTGCACAGCCAAACAGCCCTGGGCGCAGCAGTAACAAAGTGAGAGTGAATTCACGTCCAGACCTCGCCACAGCTTAGGGCAGAAGGAGCATGAGCTGGGTGTGTGTGCTGGAGGTGGGGAAGGTCCTCCGTCCCTCCCTCTCCCTTTGAGAGACCGGGGGCAGGAGCTGAGCCGAGAGGCAGGGCCCTGCTCTGCCTGGCCTGGGCGCCCCCCCACCCCGATAACTCACAGACCAGGCAGAGCCCAAGCTTCCCGCACGCCCCTCTCACCCACCCGTGTGTGTTGTAGGGTGTTTGCTCGGGCACATGTATTTCCATGTTCCTGTGTGTACTTGGGCGCACATACGCGCATGGTGTGCTCTTGTGCGTGTGTGTCACACAGGCTTGCACATACATGTGTATATGTGTGTTGGGTACATCCACAAGAGCCGAGTGCACAGCTCCTCTGTCCTCAAGCTTCTGCAGCTGGACTCACAGCGGGCAGATCTGTCTGGAGCCCGGCTGCCCTGCAGGAGGGAGAAGCGCCCGTCCCTGCCAGACAGGGCCCCAGAAGGTGCTGTGCTCAGCAGTGACAAGGAAGCCGGGCTGCGGGGCCCAGCACCTGTGGAGCGGAAGCCGCTGGTGCTGCAAGTACAGCGTCCTCTTGGCTGGGGGCTGGGCCTTGCTGGGTCCTGGGGACCCAGGACTGTCTGGATCCTGCCTCCTGGCTTCGTGGCAGAGTGTGTGGGGTGAAGCTGCAGGTGATGCAACCTCCCCATCCCCGAGGGTGACTGGAGAAGGGAGATTTGATGGGCACCGTAGGATGACCGTAAATGGGCTGGGGTCCAGCTGCAGCCCTGCTACCGCCTGCCCTTTGACAAAGCGTCTCCCTCCGCTTGGGGTGCAGTTTGCTCACCCATGAAGGTGGGGACAGCGCCCCAGAGAGCCAGTCCAGTTCTAGGCTCTGTGCATAACTGAGGTTGGGTTGAGCGCCCTTGAGCAGGATCCCACCCGGAAGTGTGGCGTGGGGCGGGCAGGGACCCTAGAGGCCACTGCAGCAGGAAGCAGACCCTGTTGTCCCCCGTGCTCTCCGATGACCTGTCATTGCTTCCGGTCTGGAGCAGGGAGAGCCGGACCATCTAACAGCTGTGGCCCTCTGTGTTCGGGACCTCCCGGGGCCTTCAGGGCTGTAGGGAGGGGATGCGATAAATGGCCACAAGCCGAAAAGCTGTCACAGAAGTCAGTATGGACAACTGCATGGCCCCTGCCCCAGCCAGTCTCTCAGGCCGGGGCCCGTGTTTACACCGTCCTCATTGCCCAACTGCATCTAAACAGGACTAGGGAGACGGCGTTAAGATTTTATTTCCGATTTTGAGAAAGGAATACATGTACATGTTAAAAACTCAAAGATAATGCAATATGGAGCGAGAAGCCTCCCCATCTTCCCACTCCCAGCCCTGCTTTGGTGTCTTGTCTGTGCCGTCGGGAGCGAATCTGACCCCACATGGCTCCAAGCAGATGAGCGGACGGCCGTGGACCTCTCACGGTGCATCGTGGGCCAGCCTCCATCCTGCCCGCCCTCGAGTCCGCGGCTGCGCCATAGCCGGGTGGTAATCAATCAGATGCTCTCAAATATTTATGAGACACTCATGGATTTTCTCAGTCTGCAGCTGTAGGTTTCATGGAATTTGGCTTTTCAGCCGGAAGGTCAATATTTTCCCTGGGCCACTGTGGAGACGCATGTCCTCCTGTCTCGTTCCTGGCCCTGGGGCCCGGCAGCTCCGCCGTGTCAGCTTCTTGCTGGTGGCTGGAGGCCAGGGAGGGAAGGACACAGAGAGGTCAGGCCTGGGCTGAGTGAAAGATGTGCGCATCACGCTGTGCAGAACAGCAGGAGTGGTGGTGCCGTGCCAGTGGGACGGGGGCTCCCATGCGACACGCCACTGTGCTGTGGAGTTGGGCGGTGGAAATATATTCACAGGTCACTTGAAGAGATATGCGGGTGTTTGTGAAATCAGGTGATCTTAAAGTTGAATACACACACACACACACACACCCCTCATTTCCAAAGGCTGGGCAGGGTAAGGAGGGTCCCTCAGACCCCTGGTGCCTGCTGCGCCCCCAGACTTTTGCTGTTCCCTCCCCAGTCCCTGCATGGCCAGACTCCTTGTTCCCCTGCCCTGGCTCCGACCTCAGGGGTGTGCAGTCAGCTTGGTTTTCACAACCTGCCATCAGCCTGCTCACGGCATCAGCCTCAGATGCTATCAGCTTCGCAACAGCTCTTCCCTCAGGGCCAGCAAAGAGGCCACCAGCAGGGGACAGCCAGGCATGCGGCTCTCAGGCCACATTCCCTGTAGGTCCCCAGAAACAGCTTCCTCCCAGAACAACACAGCCGGGAATCTGAGCCCAAACCCAGGCACTGCCCCCAGTCTGGGTCCGTGGGGAGATGAAGAAGGGAGAGGACCCAGCCTTGAACGTGGGGACCCCGTCAGCCTTGCTCATGCCTCGGACTGGGGCTCAGTGAGTGGCTGGACTTTGCACCGAGACCCAGGGAGGGGGACCCCCATAGGGCCCCACAAGCAGTGAGATTCCAGGTGCACCCAAGGGACCAGGAAAACCACCGGGGGCCTGGGCGTGGTGGCAAGCAGAGGAAGGTGGCCAGCATCACCAGGAGGTAGTGGGTAGGACATCAGACTGAGTCAACCATCAGACTGATTCTCTAAGGTCAGGGCACCCTCTTGGTCGGGGCGTCTACTTGCTTGTCTGTACAATAGGGAGGGGCAGCAGGACCAGGGACTGGACAGGGCCTGCTGTCAGGGACTGGGCTGACAGGCCAGGGCGGTGCCCGGATATGCCTGGAGCCCCCGAGGCACGGTGTGGGCAGGAGCAGGGATGGGCAGACTCTGGCCCCACTCTGGCTGCAGAGAGAGCAGCTCCTCCCCTCCCTGGATGAGGCTGAGGCTGACTGACGAGAAGGCTCCAGAGCCTGGCTGTCAGCAAGTGCCCCCTGCCACCTTCATGTGGCTGATTTGCATAATATTTGCACAAATCTGCATAATTTAGGAAGCAGCCGGCGCTCCTCCTGGGCAGTCCGAGTCTCTGTGATTTTATGAGCTTTGAAGTGGCCCTTTCTTCTCCTGCCTGCTCCTGCCTGCTCCCTCCTTGTCTTGGCGCCTGGCCTGTCACATCCTGTTCCTCCACCTGCACTGGGCTCAGGATGGGCCAGCGAGGCTCTCTCGGCCCCTGGGGAGCCCGGGCAGCAGCAGAGTAGGGGCTCTGAGACTGAAGCAGGTCCCAAAGCCCCTAGCTATAAGAGGCCTGTGCAGAGGGAGTGTAGGGACCCCAAGAAATCTCCACATAGCTTCGCCAAGACCAGGCCAGGCCCAGGTGACCAAACCCTCCTTCCCAACCATCCACAAAGGGGCTGGGAGAGTCCGGGTGGCTCTGAGCTTCGCTCTGGGTGCTGGTGAGGCCAGGATGGTGCCTCGAGGGGACAGGGCAGGGCTGAGACTGCCTGGCCCAGCAGCCAGCCCCAGGTGAGGTGGCTCATAGGTCTCTTTAGTACAAGCGACACTGGCTCAGCTCCTGTTGGTTCAAGCAAAAGAACAAAAGCCTGGAAATGTAGCTCAGTGGTAATGTGTGCGCTTAGCATGCACAAGGCCCCGGATTTGATCCCCAGCATCGAGAAGGAAGGAAGAGGAAAAGGAAAAAGAGAAAAAGAAAGAATTCATTGCCTAAAGGAATCGAGAAACCCAAGGCATATGGACTTTAGGCCCAGCTAGATTCAGCTCAAAGTTTGGGGTGAAGACATTGTCTTGCTCCCTCCTTGCTGGTGGCTCGACCTGGCTTGCTCCCTGTCACTGTAGACGGCTCCAGCGTAGACCTGTCTGGCTCCAAGTCCAAGAGAACCGGAGCTTCTGCCCCGAGTGCAGTCTCCTCGGTCTGCCATGAGTCCTGTGCCCAGATGCAGGGGGACTTCTTGTCGGCCAGGCCTAGGTCCTGGGTCCGCCCCTGGGGGCTGGGACAGAGTCAGCCGCACTTTGAGAATTGAGACCCGGAAGGGGAGGTTGCTTGGTGAGAATCAGGGGCCCAGAGGCAGAGGCAGGGGATGGACCCTGCTGGCCGGGTGGTGCTCTGGTGAGGAGGGACGAGGTTGTAGGTGGGCGCACATGGTGACGGCTGGTAATGGGCATTTCTCCCCTTCACGGCAGGACTTGAACCCAGCCACGTGGGCACCCAGGCGCTAGGCAGGGTGTGACGCCATGACCTCCAGTAACTGTCAGGCCCAAACTGCAGGAGGTGTGGGGGGATCAGGCAAGGTCTCAGAAGACAGGGCTTGGAGAGTCATCCTCTAAGGCCTTGTCCTCATGCCAGGAGGAACAGGGGAGCCAGGAACCTGCAGCGCCCCAAGACCTGGGCATACAGAATGTGTGAAAGAGGGTGGGGGGAGGGGCTTGTGCAGCCAAGAGAAAGAGGAAGGAAGACGAGAGAAGGAGGAAGAGAAGGAGGAGGAAGAGGAAGAGGAAGAAGAGGAAAAGTAGGAGGAAGAGGAGAAGGAAGACAAGGAGGAGGAGGGAGAGGAGGAGGAAGAAGAGGAAGAGGAAGAAGAGGAAAAGTAGGAGGAAGAGGAGGAGGAAGAGGAGGAAGAGAAGGAGGAAGACAAGGAGGAGGAGGAAGAGAAGGAGGAAGAAGAGGAAGAGGAAGAAGAGGAAGAGGAGGAGGAAGAGGAAGAAGAAGAGAAGTAAGGGGGAGAGAAGGAGGAGGAACAGAAAGAGAAGGAGGGAGAGGAAGAGAAGGAGAGAGGGGACCAGGACTAGAGGGACTTCAATGCCAGATGACAAACTGCTTTTGATTGATCAATTGATCGACTGATTGATTGAGACAAGGTCTCACTATGTAGTTCAGGCCGGCCTTCAACTCACTATGTAGCCCAGGCTGGCCTCAAATTTGAGGCGACCCTCCTTCCTCAGCCTCCCGAGGGCTGGGATTACAAGCGTGCACCACTACACCTGGCTTGACAAAGTCCTTTAATGGAAGGATTTCTGACAGGCTGGGACAGGATCATGTGTGTGTCTGTGTATATGGGGGATTTCCCCTTCAGCATCACCACGCAGTGGTGTGCCTCCTCTCTGTGTCACTGGTCTGTCCCAGTTTGCCCAGGATGAGGGGAGGGGCAGGGCCCCACCCTGCACACAGCCGTGTCCCGAGGTGGGCAGCTCTCTTGTGAGCTGCTTGGGAGCCGCTGGGTCCCCAGGAAGCACTAATCCCATCTCCACCTGCCCCCGGGGGGCGGCACCCAGAGGGTCTGGGCTCCCCTCGGATGGCTGAGGTGCTCAGCATGGCGGGTGGCTCCGGATTCCAGCTCCGCGGTCGTGTTTCCTTCCAAGTTCTGGTCCGCGGGTGCCAGCTTGCAGGGCTGGCTGCAATTACCCAGCAACGCGGCTGATATTCGGGGTGCCCAGCCTGGCTGCGTTCCCACCTCAATTCTGTGAGACACCGGGAGGTGGGCGGCCTCAAACCTGCGATCCTCCTGCCTCAGCCTTTGAGTGCTGGGCTTATGGGCGTGTGCACTGCCCCCAGCTCATGCCAACCCTTTGAAGACATCTTTTATTTCCAGGTGCCTTCCCGCTCTTCTGTGGCTCATGCAGAGAGATAGCTGAGGCTTAAAATGTTGAACACATTTCTTCCCCGAGGTCACGAGGCCCCTGGGCGACCAAGCCAGGCGCGTGGTCCTGCGAGTCCCCCAGTGTGCCGACAGCGTGGTCGCCGCAGCAGGAAGGGGCTGCTCCAGGTCTCTGCCGTCTGGAGGCTCACTTGGCTTCGGCCCTGGGGACAGAGCCCCAGCAGACCCCAGCGTTTCCAGCCTGCGGGGACCACACCGCAGCGGGGAGGTGAGGGATGTGTGCGTGTCCGTCCTCTGCGGCCACCGGTTTCCCTCGGGCCCTCTGTCCTCTGCGAGGCCCTCTGGTGGGCCACCTCACAGCCAGACCACATCGGTGTCCCCTTGGCAGCCTCCCGAGAGACCTCAGCTTCAACGCGCAGCTTTCCGCCCTCTGCCCACCAGCCCCTATTTCCCGACTCTGCCTCTTTCTAAGCTACTCCTCACTCCCTGTTCCCATCTGAGCCCCCAGCCTCTCATTTCCCGCTGCCCTCTGCCAGTTCCTCCTCCAGCAGCAATCCCCAGTGATTGCTGTATATGAGATTATTTCGTGAAATCCAATAAAAATTTTAATCAGGTCAACATCATCACAGGAAAAGAATCTTCCCTGATGCGGGGAAAATGTGGAAGAAAATCCCCAGCACACGTGTTACAGCCTCGAGGCTTTGGTTTGCCCTCTGTACAATGGGCCTGCGTGTAGTCACCTCACTGCGGAGGGAATCGGGTGTGGGCCCGCCGCTCCCGGCCTCCCCTGGCATTTGTGAAGCCCGGGGCGAGAGTATAAGTGGAGACTCCTATGGCGTGTGCAGGGGTTTAATGTTATGAATCAGGCCAACACACTATGCAGTAAAACACATTAGGATTTCCAGCTCGACCCCCTGAAAAGCCAGGCTTCATTATGCAGGACCCTGAGGATGACCTGGCCCCTGCACTCTGGCCCCAGCCCTCCCCTGGCCGTTCCCTCCTGCCATCTCACGCCCTCAGGGCCCAGCGTGTGCTGGGAGTAAGCCAGAGCAGAAGCCCGTTGGGCAGAGCGCCAGGGGCCCAAGCACGCGGGGCTCAGGGTGGGAGCCGTCCTTCTCCTGGGAGGGCTGCCCAGCCTGCAGGCCAAGAGGCTCGAGCCCTCAGAGATGCGCCCTGTCCCCTCTCACAGGACATGTTTTCTGTAATCAGGGACCAGCCTGGCTCCATGTCCCGGACCCTCCAGCTCCCTTTCTCCTGGGCCTTGCCTGCCTTGGCTTCGGCCTCCGGACCATCAAAGTCCAGGGTAGGAGGGGACAGGGCTGCTCTCTGACCCAGGAGCGTGGCCCACAGCCTTCTGTCCTGTGCTCTGAGCTGAATTCACTGCTCAAAACTCAGTCCTCCAGCAGGAGCATCAGGAGGTGGGGCCTGGAGAGGCTGTGTGGTCAGGAGGGCGGGGACCTTGTGCTTGCCATCAGAGCCCACAGAGAAGAGGCCCGTGGCGCTTGCCCCGCCCTGGCACCAGGTGAGGACACAGCAGAAAGGAGCCGCTCACGGGGAAGGAGCCCTCGCAAGATGGTGCCGTCACCAGCACCCTGGCCTTGGACTTCCCAGGCCCCAGGACGGTGGGAAATAAACTTCTCTTGCCTGTAAGTTAGGCAGCCCTGTGAATTTTGGTAAAGCAGGCCAAGCGGACCAAGATGCCATGCCTGACCAGTGGTACTAGACTCAGGGACTCCCGGGGCAGAGCTGCAACCTCCTGGGGGCCAGGTGACCATCTCTGAATAATCGCGGGACAGCAACTACTCACGTCCTTCGGTCAACCTGGGCACCAGGGGGGCCACTCCTGGGCAGCCACCAATGACTCAACTAGACTCCACAGAAGGCTTTTGGATAGTCAGGGATGTTGCCAGAGAAGGAAGACAGTCTACCGAGTCCCTTCTGCGTGTGGGGCATGGTACTACTGTTTCATTTAAGGTTCGGAGCAACCCTAGAGAGGGGTTGGTGTGGCCTTCTTTTGTAAGGAAGGCAATGAAGGCCTGAGGTCACATGGCTTTCCAGCAGTCAGTCCTGGATGCGTGTGCACACCAAGTCCTGCCTTCAGCACCCAAGCTCTGAGTCCTTCAGCTCAGCCTCCTCTGGCCCCCGGCACTGACTCAGCCGCAGACCAGGTAACCTAGCAATGTCAGGAGCTGTCACTCCGGGGAGCAGCCTCAGCAGGGGACGGGGAGGTGGTGGCAAACCTCCCACTTCCTCAGCGTGGGCAGGACAGCTCCGAAGTGGCTTTCTGCAGCTGCTCAGAGGTCCCTGGGGGACTACACCCTGGTCGCCATAGCTGCCGCCCTCTCAGGAATGCGCACTTGTCTTGGCTTCCTTCTCTTCCTGTCTTCCTCTCCCTCTGCCCACCCAGGTTACCCTGAGGTCACCCTTCCTCTCTCGGCCTTGGCTCCTGGGGCTGTCACACACGGGGCAGGTGCAGCTGGAACTGGTCTCTGAGGGAAGGGGCATTTCAGCCCCAGGAAAGCAAAGCTGGGTTTTGATCCTGTCTCTGCTGACAGGGCTGAGCCTCTCTGCGGGCACACAGGAGAACATGCCAGGCCGCCAGTCTCTCCTCTGCCCCCAGAGGCTGGCTGCCTGGGAGGGTGGAGGCTGGGATCTGGCACCAACGTGGCACCCAGATGCCCCAGTCCCTTGAGGGGTGAGGGTGCTGGCCACACTGTGGAGCTCAGCACAAGGCCTGATTGCTTCCGGGGCTCCAGCCTCTCCCGTGACCAGGCCAGGGGAGCCGCTGAGGTAAAAGTACATGACTGGTGCCCACTGCAGTCACCGCAGCCTCAGGGCCACTCCCCTTTACGATTTCAGCAGTGGGGCGTTAAGCCTCCCGGGTGTGATGGGCAGCCTGGGGCATGCAGAGGGCTCCCTGAGGTCCTGAAGGTCCCTGAGTGGGGACATCTGCCGCAGGGCTGTCCCCTTGAGGCCTGTCCAAGTGTTGGGTCTCTCGGGACTCTGGGCAGCAGTCTCCATCAGTCCGTATACCTCCTGTGGGGCCCGAGTAAAGTGACATTTTGGAAAGAGCACAGTTTAAAGTCTGTCTTCCAATCCTGACTCTCCCGCCTACCAGTGGGAGATTCTGGCCTCAGTTTCCCCATCCGTGTTGTGGGGAGAGCAGTGGCAGAGCTGCTCCCCACAGCAGTGAGGGTGTGAGGGCCACTCCTCACTCCATACAACTGCACCAGGCACTGAGGACACGCGATGAAGAAGACACGCAGCACTCCCTGCCCGCCTGAAGTCTGGGACCTTGTGGAGACGCGGGCAGGTGGTCAGTTCACCAGGCAGAGTCTCGAAGCACATGGGCAGATGCCGACAGAGGCCGCGGAGAAAGATAAAGCCAAGGAGGAGACCAGGAAACCTGGGCGGCGGTCGGGGTTGCAAGTCTAGGGTTCCAAGAAAGACGCACTAAGAAGACACTCGGACCCGAAGGACGAGAGGAGGTACCGCGGGGACCCTGGTGAGAAGGCAAACCAGGCAAAGAAAATGGTGCGGCCAGGCCTGGAGGCGGGTGGCGGCCAGCAGCAGGAAGCAGCCCCAAGGCTGCAGGGCTGCAGAAGTAGTGAGGGTGCGAAGGACCAGCTGTCACCCCCAGGGAGGGTGCTGCCTGGAGCTCGGGAGGGGGTGATGGGACCTGGCTGTCTTAGCTGCTCTGGCCCCTGTAGGGACGGGAGATGGGGCGGGCGCCAGAGCGCACGAGGAGGCCGTGCCAGTGACCAGCCGTGTGCACAGGGTGAGGGAGGCAGAGACGGAGTCGAGTGACAGGGGAGACGCTTTCATGTCACACACTGCTATCCAGTCCCTAAATTGTTACGTGGGTAGCAAATTTTTTGCGTTTGTAATTTTTTAAAATTTGTTTTGTTCTTTTTGTCTGTCTTTTAGAGACAAACAAAATTATTCTGCTTCCGCTTAATTTAGAACCTTCTGGGAACAATGAGAAGTCTGGTTGGTGCCGCAAGTCCTCATACCTCTAATTCCCGCAAGCCTTCTCCCGTTGAACCAAAAACTGAAGGCCTCAGGGTCGATGCCCAGCCTCTGCCTAGTTCACGTTTTAGGATGTGGTCACTGTGTTGCATCCAATTTGACATTTACCTTCTATTTAGGAAAACTGAGAGTGGATTTTCTCTCCTAAAATGTTTTTTTGGTTTGTTTTTGGTTGTTTTGAGACAGGTTCTCGCTATATAGTTCAGCCTGGCCTTGAACTTACCTATGCTGGGTTCAGACTTGTGGTGATCCTCCTCCTGCCTCAGCCTCCCAAGTGCTGGGATTATAGGCATGCACCACCGTGCTCTCAAGATGTCTTTTAAAATATATTTTGTACATAAATAAATTGGTTTAAAGAATAATACAGAGAGTAGGGTGGTTTGGCAACATTGGAGGGTGGACCCTGAGTAAGTGGTTTGGGATTCTCTGAGCTGTGGTGTAGACAGAGCTTCTCTTCAGCTGCACAGGTCCCCGCACTTCCTCAACACTGCCATGCTAAGGCCCTGTGACCCTCAGTGATCCTCCGGATGTCCCGTCTCTGAGACTCTGCTGGCCGCTGTGTCCCCAGATCACCTCCACAGAGCCCTCCTCCCACCCGACGGCTCTGGGAAGGGAGAGTTTGAGGCAGGTGAAAGGAGACCAAGGTTCCTGGTGGAGCTGGGTGGGGGCAGGGGTGGCTCAGGAAGCAGGGCCGGCCCTCCTGCCGCCCTCCATGACCGGGGCGACAGCCCTGGGGGGGAAGAGTCTGGGAGGACTTTAACTACCATGACTGTCCCCTCTGGCCCATCCCCAGGGACCTAACCACCATCACACTTTCTCAGCCCTCTCTCCTGTCTCCACCTGCCCTTTCTCCACGTGCACAGCTGGAGATCACCCCTAAAGGCCAGCACGAGATGGAAGGGGAGGGGAGGAGGCAAGGCCAGGGATGTTCCCGGAAGGAGCTTTGTTCGGGCCCGGTGTCTGGCTGTCCTCCCACCTAGCAGGGTCACGGTCACCGCAGGACCCCGCTGCCCCACCCATGCTCTTGGGACCCTTCTCGGCACTGGGCCCCAGTGGCCTGCGGGTTTGGGCTCGGGGCAAGTCACTTCAGCCAGAGCCATGCCCAGAGCAGGGGCAGTGCCTCGGCGCAGCTCCTCAGGTGCCTGGGTCCAGCTATCCCCGCAGTGACAACGCAGGAGAATCTGGGACATGTTGGTGGTTCTGCTCACTCAGCCCATCACCGTGTAGCAGGCCGCCCAGAGCACCGCCGGGGCTCCTTCTCACGCGGGGGTTCACGGCAAGGCTGACAGAGCCAGTCTGCTGTGGCTGCTGAGGGGCAGCCAGTGTGGGAAGAGGCAGGGCTTGGGCACTGCTCTCTGCCCACCAGCCAAGGGCACCCCGGCCTCCCGGAGATGGGGCTGGCTGTGCTCTCTCCCTCCTCCGAAGACTGAGGTGTCACTGAGCAGCGGTCGCCTCTAGCCCGCTAATTTTCCACAGCCTTCACCTGCCAGGGGCCCAGCTCTGCAAGGTCTGAGCCCTCTCTCTCCACCCGTCCAGAGGCCCGTGAGGCAGGCATGCCCGGGGGGCACGAGCTGCTTCCTTTCTCACCACGTTGGAAGAGGGCACAGGCTGTGACTGTCCGCTGCAAGGCCCACCAGCTACATGCGTCCATGAGGACCTCAAATTCGACTCATCTGAGCCGGCCCAGGGTGCGAATATAAAACACATGCTGGACCTCAGAGAGCAATCAGAGAACGTAAGGCATCTCCCGATAATGTTTAACACTGATTCCAATTGAAAAGGACCATATTTTAGATGCACTGGATTAAATAAACTCTATTTTGTTTGTTTGTGACAGAGTTTTTCTATGTAGCCCAGGCTGGCCTTGAGCTTGTAGTGATCCTCCTGCCTCAGCCTCCTGAGTGCTAGGATTACAGGTGTGCACCACCACATCCAGCTCAATAAATTGTATTTTAAAATTAATTTCATCTCTTCCTTTTTTCATGAGGTCACCAGAAGGTTTAATGCCACTGCTGTCTTGTATGTGCACTCACGTTGTACGGCAGTGTCAGCCACAAACAAGGCCCTGAACACAGAGCCCAGGACATGAGAGCCTGGCACCCTTGGGCGGTGACCTTGTGGACAACCTCTTTGTGGTCCTGAGTTTGCAGAGGCCACGTGGCCATGCAGGCATCACGGTCTGTGCTGTCCAGGGACCTGTGTACCGAGGCCCACACACCAGGGCCTTTGTACAGGGGTCAGGAGCAAGCGCCCCTTGGTTTCAAATCCTAGCCCTGACTCCAACCAGCTGGGACATGGGGCGCTCTGGGCCTTAGTTTCCCTGTCTTAATATGGAGTTAATAATGGCTAAGTCCATGGGTGCTAGTGAGGACTGCGTGGTTAATGCACGTGAAGAAGCGGAGTATGGAGGGCACTCGGGTAGCCCTGGGCATCAAAGCCACTGTGTGCCAGCAGGGCACACAGAGGAGGGAGGGACAGATGCAGCAGATGGACTCCGTCCCGGCTCTGCCAGACCCCTTCTCCGCAGCTCTCCCGCCCCACAAGGGTGAGCAGACCCCTGACCTGAAATGAGGCAGGGATGGAGTCCGGCGTGCTCCTCCTCCTGAGACACCTGGTCAGGCTGGGCAAGGTGACCTTGAGGTCTGGCAGGGCGGGGGTAGCCAGGCTGGTGAGGGGCTAATGGTTGGAGGGCAGGAGCCCGGGCTCTGTGAGGCCTTCAGAAAGCCTCGTCTTAGCACAGCTGGAAATTCTTAAGCTGGGATTTCAGTTTAATTACATATTGATTAAATGGAACAAAGGCACGGGGGCTCCCGGGAGCAGGCACTGCGAGCGCCTGATGGAATTTCAATCCTGCTTTTCCCCGCCTCTCACTCAAAGCTTGGCGTCCTCCCTGTGAAGGGGGCCAGCCCCGCACGGCTCTGGGGCACCATGGGCAGAGAGCCCCAGCAGTGGCCTCGGCACAGACAGAGCTGGCTTTGCTTCCTGCCCGGCTCCAGCACTCCGCCCACCCACTTGCCCCAAGCCACAGCAGGCCAAGGTCATGTCCAAGGTCAGTAGCAGATCTGGGTCTTCTGACCTAGTTGCTCCCTGTGCTAAGTACTGGGCAGCACAGAGACCCTGCTGTCCCCAGGCTCGGACTCCACCCTGAGACGTGACCAAGGACAGCGCCACTCAGCAAACATCGAGTAAGCACCTGTGTGGGTTTGCTGTGGGCCCCGGGAAGTGGGTGTCCTATGTTTCTGTCCGCTCTGAAGGCCAAGCATGGTCTTCTGAGGAGGTCACACCTGGCCTGGTGCTTAGAGAAAGAGAAGGCAGCCAGGCAGAGGCAGGGACAGGGGCAGAACGGGGAAAATGGTCCAAGGCGAAGAAAAGTGGGTATGAAGGGTCGGAGACAGAGGGCAGCCCTTTGTTGGCCAGAGGAGGCTGGAGCAGGAGTGTGACACAGGGCAGAGTGGAGGAAGCCAGGTCATGAGGGGCTCTCACACAGGCATCCCATCATCCTCTCTGCTCCTCCCCAGCAATGCGGTGGGGGGACGTGAAGCGGATCAAGAAGACAGAGCTGCCTATTGGCCATTCCGTTCCCAGCCATGTGACATGTGACCCAGTTACAGCCAATGAAAGCTGTGCGCGGAGCAGCATTTCTGAACACTGAACCAATAAGGCTGAGACCCACTTCTGGGATCCACATCTGAGGAGCTGAAATATCTCTGTATGGATTCAGCCAGCACCAAGTGGGTATTTTGTTAACTGTAGTGTAGCTCACAGATTCTGATGGCTGCATTCACATAGTCCACAGCAGGGACTTTGAACTTCACTGTAAGAGCTGTGGGCAGTCAGGAATAGTGGCACCCACCTGTAATCCCAGTCCTCTGGAAGGCTGAGGCAGGAGGATTGCAAGTCCTCTGGGAGGCTGAGGCAGGAGGATAGCAAGTTTGAGCCCAGCTTGGGCAACAAGTGACTTAGTGAGACTCGTCTCAAAATAAAACATTTTAAAAGGGCTGGAGATGGGTTTGGGGATTTAGCTCAAGTGGTAGAGTGCTTGCCTAGCAAGCACAAGGCCATGAGTTTGATCCCCAGCACCCCCCAAAAGGCTCTGGGTTTAATCCCCAGTAACACACACACACACACACAGAAAGAGAGAGGCAAAAAGCACAGTGAGGAGCCACTGAAGAATTTTAACATGAAAACATTTTCTTTTTACAAATGTCACTCCAATACTCTAAATGTGCTCAATACCATAGAACCTGAAATTTACTACAGTCAATTTTACGTTGCACATGTTTTGCCACAGTAAAAAATTAGAGACAACTGTATCACTCTGGGTGCAAAGTACAGGAGGAGGGGTGAATCAGAGACACCTGCAGACAGGAACAGGCTGTTTGGGGAGGCCTGAGCTCCCTGTTGGGGAAGGGACTACATGGCACTGACTGCCATCTGTCAGGGGCTGGAAAGGCACCCCTATGCCCTGTGCAGGGTGTGCGTGTAACATCCTCGGCTCTCGCCCACTGTTTCAGGGGCCCTGGAATCTGCTGCCTGACAATCTGGGGTGCAGCAGAGGCAATGATGCCAGCCCTGGAGAGCGGCTGCAAATGCAGATGAACACAGCAGAGAGGTTCGGCTACCCAGAGACCATAACAAATTGCTTGCTGGCAGACTCGGGTCAATGGCGAGTGACAAGTAGCCTGCATCTGGTGCCGGGCTTTCTGGGGACAAGTGACTTTGTGTGTTTCAATTGACAGCTGCAACATGTGGTGGCTTTATGTCAGAATGCGAGACCTCTTTTAGTCTGTGCGTGGCCTCTTATCTTACCACTTCCAACTGTGGCTCTTTCCTGCACTGTGAGCTTGTCTCAGCCAGGTTTTGGTGAACCCACAGCTGAAACCTCGCCAAGATGAGGAAAGAGCGAAAGTCCCTGGAGAGCTGCTTTGAAAAGAGGGAGACCCAGTGTTGAGAAAGCAGAAGACTAAGACTGCCAACAAAAAGAAAGTGGCATTTAAGGGCAAATACCAAGAGTCCCACTTAAATTGCAGGCTCATTGCAACAGGTGATTCACATCCTCCATACCTGCTTTGTATAATATGTGGTGACTGGCTATCCAGCAAATCTATCCAGAAATCTTCAAAACTGCCCCATTCCACGGAGACTGAGCACCCTGCATTAGTAGACAAGCCTTTGAGTTGTTCAAAAGAAAACATGAACATGCAGATCAGAAAGAATCGCCGAAGGCCACCAGTTCATCGAATGTTCCTGCCCCAGATCATCACTCTTAGTGGCTGACGGCAGGGCCAGAGATACGAAGGCCTTACTACTGAAGGGCTGGCCCTGCCTGCCACAGGGCACATTCGCCCTGCACCTTCAGGAGAGGCTGCGGTGCAGAGGTTTCCTCTTTTGGCTGGCACCATAAGTGAAAATTGATGAAACAGCGGAGGATATGGAGGCACAACTTTAGAGAGGATTAGCGGGTCGCTGTGGTACAAAATCCAGGCCTGTGAGTCTACTGACGTTGACAACGAGGAAACGGCGCCTGTGTTTGTGCAGTATATTTTTCAGGAGGACGCGCACGAGGATGTTGTGTGCACTTTTGTCGTGAACCAGAACTGCAGGACCATCCAAGTTACACAGTAAGGGTTACACAGTAGGGAAACCAAACGGTTTGTTTTGTGTGGGTTTGTCATGGACGAAGCAGCCGCCGTGACCGAGTGGCTTTCTGGCTTCACTCCTCGGGTCAGGGAGGCTGCTTCTGAGTGTAAGTCTGTTATGAGCTGCGTCGTCCACACAGAATGCCAGCAAGCCTCAGCGTCACCTGAACATGACATTGCAGGATGCGACGGAAATTATCAATCACATTGAAGCGCAGGATTTTACCTCAGTCCGCTTGGCACAGGTCCGTGAGGAGCTGGACGTGGAGCACACACTTCTCTTGCAGCAGGGAGGCAGCTTTCTAAAGGTGGGTCCGGGCCAGAGCTGCGAGTTACAAAAGCCACTCGAGAGCTTTCCTCGGGGAAAACAGTCGCCACAGGCAGCGACACAGAATGGGCTGTAAACTGCTTATTCCTGTGACACTTTCAACCTGTTCAACGAATCCAACCCGTCACTTCCGGGGAAGCAGCAACTGTGTTCAAGCCAGTAGATAAAGCAGACGCATTCAAAGCCCAGCTGAAGTTATCATGGTTGTGACAAGCGAACACCGGAAGTTTTGACGTTTCAAACATCGCAGAGAGTTTGAAAGAGACTGAGCCAGGGCCTTCCTCCTTCCAGCTGGTTAATGATCACCTAGCTCAGCTTTCAGAAGAACCTGGCTTTACCTCCCAGCTGAAAAAGACCCCTGAACTGGGAAGGGACGGACCCACGCCCCGTCTTGGATGAGGTAGGGGAATCAGCTCGGGCCGCGCTAGAGGAGGCTCAACTGCTTGAGAGCGCAGATGACAACGGCCTTAGAACCGTGTTTGAGGCGACTTCAGATCTTCGTACATCCTGGATTAAAGTCGAGGCAGAATGTCCTGAGATTAGCACAGAAGCAAATGGTAAGTCTGCTTCCACTTCCAACTTTCCATCTTTGTGAAGCTGGGTTTCTGTACTGATGGCAACCAAAATGAGATGGTGGTGTGGACAGGATGTAAGCAACACGCTTCACGTGTCCCTCTCTCCCATCCCCCCAGATGGGACCATCTAGTTGCAGGAAAACAAGCAAAGGGCTCCTACTGATTCTGAATTAAGTCATGTATTAAAATGTAGCAATAATAGAAATACAGTTCACAACAAATGTAATGCACTCAAAGCATCCCAAAACTGCCCACCCCCATTCATGGAAAAATTATCTTCCACAAAACTGGTCCCTGGTGCTAAATAGGTTGGGGTCTCCTGCGCCCAACTTCCCTGCTACCCCGGGAGCTAGAAGATCCTGGGCGCTGGGGACCTCGGGGCAGCCCAGCGTCAGGACTCTGAACCAACATCCCTACTCTCTTCCCTGCTGTTTTCCTTCCTTCCTTACCACCTTCAAATATGGGTGCAAGTTACTGATTTATCTTGTGTATTGTCTGTTTCTCCACTCAACCTGCACTGTCCAATATGGTGGCCACTGGCTGCTGCAGGGGGCTGTTTGGTCCCAAGACATGTGGCCAGTCCAAATTTCCATATGCTGCAAGTATAAAATACACACCAAATGTCGAAGAATTAGGACACAAAAAATATGAGATCTCATTAATTTGAATATTGAATATATGTTGAAATGAGATTATGGATATATTGGCTAAAGTAAACTGTCTCGTCAAAATTAACTTCACTTGTTTCCTATCACTTTTTTTTTTCCTTTTTTTTTTTGAGACAGGGTCTCACCGTGTAGTCTGGGCTGGCCTTGAACTCATGGCAACCCTCCTGCCTCAGTCTCCTGATTGTGGAGATTACAGGCATGGACTACCATGCCCAGCATCACTGTGATTTTTTTTTTTTTTTAAGTGATGTTGACTCCTTTCTGCTTCACTTTGACATCCTTTGGAATCACATGGCTCTGACCCTCTCCTCTGCCAGTTTTCAGAGTGAAGAAAGGGGGCTGGAGACTAGTGGCCTTGCCTTGTTGATACACTGAAGGGAGAGAAGGAGAGCGGGTCCCTCCTGCTGGGCAGCAGCGATAAAGCTGGGAAGGCCACACCCAGGAGGGCTCTGGGGGCGGGAGAAGCCCCGGCTGCCAGGATGTTAATGGAAGGCGGGGGCTTTGCCTTCAGGCCCACTTCCACTGTAAAGATCTCACTTGATCTTTCTGGTCCTCGGTTTCCTCCCTGCAGGATGTCTGACGGTGGAGGCAATGGCGAGGGTCAGAAGCCGAGCACCTGGAGCAGGAAAGGCCCCACTAAATTATTAGGAAGCAACTCTTCTCTGGGCCAGAGGAGGGCAGGGCCTGGCAGCTCCTATGTTGGGTGTGGCCAAGCTGCTCTCTCTGGCCTTGACACCCTGAGGGCTGTCCTGCAGCTGGGGAAGAGGCCAAAGGCAGCCTTTTCCCCGAGTGCCCCTGGCCTGGCCCAAGCTCCTCACACGTGGCAGCAAGAGATCAGCGGCTTTGTTCCCTCCTCCCTTGTTTATTGTTTGTTCCATGAGCTGCAATTAAGGGGAGAAAAAAGTCTGTAAACCATTAAGTGATGCTGAAGGTGTGAGGCCAGGACCTGAGGGGCTGCACGCTGCTGCTTGCCCTGGGACAAAGCCCACCTGGAAGCCCCCACTCTAGGGTTAGCGCCAGAGTCCTGGGGTGAGGCAGAGCGTGGTGGGGAGTGGACACCATGTGGCAGGTGACAGACTTCTCCTGACTTGCTGGGGAAAGTGGCCTCTTCCTCCTGGGGATCCTGCAGGGCGCCCACATCTGCCGAAGGGGCCAGGAGGCCGCCCTGCAGGGGTAACTCCAGCTCAGGGTTTGGAAGGCTGCACGGACACTGGGCAGGCTGGAGCAGGGTGGGTTCTAGTCCAGGAGCAGCTGGAAATGAGGGCACCCTGCTGGATTCAAGCCTGGGGGTGGGGAAGGAGCTGGGGTGGGCTCTTGATCAGTAGGCGACAGGAGGCACTTGGTGGGGCACGAGAGGTGGGGGATTTGTGTCCCGGGTCACAAATGAGGGAACTGAGGTTCTCAGATAGAGGGCGGGGCCTGGAGGGCCGGTGCAGCCTCTGCCTCCTCTGATAACAGCGTTAATGACTCTAATTCACTTTGGTACATTAATGAGGCTTTATGGAGCTGAAGCAGACGCCAGGAGTGCGTGGGTGAGAGCTGCCTCTCGCAGGCGCTGGAGCCCTGCCCCAGAGGAGAGGCCCGGCTCGGCCTGCCCTGGGCTGTGAGGCCTGAGACCTCTGCCCAGGGGTTGGATGGCAGACCAGGACTGTCATCACTCGGGACCCAACCTCAGCCCCTCTCACCATCCAGCGCAGGCCTGGGAATACGAGTGTCCCTCCCACCTGGCACAAGGGTGCAACAGTAGCCAGAACAGGAGGAGTCAGCCCTGCACCCAACCGACTGCCCCCTTCCCTGTAGCAGCCGAGGGTGGCACGGGTGGGGGCAGGAACCCTGCAGATGCATGAGAATTCATGACTATGCATGACGAGAAGAAGCTGAGTGCTCCAAGGGGCTGGATCAGGGAGGCCTGGGACACAGTAAGGTCCCCGCCCCCACCCCGTAGACTACGATCCCGGATCCTAGCTTCTGTGACCGATAGCTGTCGAAGGAGCAGGAGCCAGAACCCCAGGTCCTCCCACACGTAGGATGGTGATAAGTCTGCGGGGACCACCCGGGACGGTACTGACGGTCAAAGCCAGGCAAGAGCTGTCTTGAGGCTAGATTTCTCTTGGAATCTTAAGAAGGGCTTTGAGAGGCGGGAGCTGTCCAAGACTCGGTCAAGGACCCAAAGAGAAGTGTAACGGTATCAGCCCCATTTCACAGATGTGAAAACTGCAGTTCAGAAGGGGACAGAGACTGGACCAAGGTCACACGAGTGGCTTCCGAGCCCCATGCCTGATCCTTGTCTCGGTCAGCCTGGAGACTCTGGGCAGGGCTGCCTCTCTGGGCCTGGGCACCAGGGTCTCCATCGCTTCCCCAGGGCTTTCTGAGTCTGTTTTTAGTCTGTACATCGAGTGGCCTGCGAGCAGGGCTGGCAGAGGCGCTGGCGGAGCGTGTGAGCTGTCAGCTGGGCAGCCACCTGTGAAATTAACATGATATCGAAAGCATCGATGTTTATTTACGGAAAGATCCGGACAGGATGCAGGGCAGGCCTGCAGCTGGTGCCTGAGGATGGGGGTCACCCCTGTGGTCCAGAGGCAGGAGAGTAGGGCCCAGCAAAAGCTGGCTGGGGTGGCACAGGCCCGTAATCCCAGCACTTGGGAGGCTGAGGCAGGACGAGCACCTTGAGTTCAAGGTCAGCCTGGCTACATAGTAAGTTCAAGGTTGGCCTGAACTACATAGCAAGACCATGTCTCAAAAAAGGGCTGGGGGTTTAGCTCAGTGGTAGGCACTTGCCTAGCAAGTGCAAGGCCCCGAGTTCAATCCCCAGTACCACCCCCCAAAACCCTTTATTCCTTGTTACTGTCACGGGTCAAAAAACAAAAACAAAAACAAAGAAGCTGACTGGGAAAGTAAGTGTGACCTGCTAATTGCAAAATCCCAAACAGATGCGACTTCTTGAGAGTGTGGCCTGGACCTGACGTCAGCCTGAGGCGTGGGATCCAGGCACCCCTCGCAGGACTGGAAGTAGAAAGTCTCATGGGTTTCCTCGAGATTTAGACAGTATAAGATAAAGGAAGCCGTGATAATCTGGTGCTATCATATCTTTCCATGATAACCTGTGCCCTGTCTCTCAGTACATAGTACATATTTTTATTTTTTATTTTTGACTTATTTTCTTTGTTTGGCCCAACTCACTCTGCAGAGACAGTTTCTCGCTGAATCTTCATTTTGCCTTTTAAATAAACTTTGTCACCGCTTTTGGCTCATTTTGTTCAATTCTTTGTTCAAGGCGGGAAGAACCTGGACTCTTAACTCCAGAAGGAAGGGCGAGCAATCCAGAACCTGGTAACGTTTATTGGGAATATTCTACCGGATAAGGTTTTCCTGAGCACAGCCAGGCATGAGAAAGAGCTCAGGGACCAGAGACGAGGTAAGATGTGACCAAGTTGGGCAAAAGCAGTTTTGTTCCATGAGGTCTCGTCTCTTTTTTTTTCTTTTCTCCTCCTTTCTTCTCTCTCTCCTCTAGGCTGGGGAGCCAGGGGAGTTCTTAAGGTGTGGAGGGAACTGTTTGTTGCTTTTCTAGACATGAGGATGGAGGCGGGAATGTAGCCATTTTTTTCTTTCCGGTGTTTGTGTTCATTCCGTGGATCTTTGTTTCCCGTGTTTATTGTATTTTGCTGCTCCTTTTTTGGTGGTTGTTTTGAAATCGACCTGGTCTCCCCAGGTTGTAACCCTAGTTGGTGAGTGGCTTTTTTTTGATTTGCGTTTCGGTCAGGAGTGCTGTCATGTTACTTTGCCATGTGGCCAGCTGCTATTTTGTTGATTGACTAAGTTTTATTTATTTTTATTTTTATTTATTTATTTTTTTATTTTTACCAAGAACATGTATTGGTACATTGTATACATAATGATCATAATCAACATGGTTATTTTGTACCTGTACATGATACATCTTGGTTTTCCCCCCTCTTCCCCCCTTCCCCTCCCCTCCCTTCCATTCACCCACCCCTCCCTATTTGCAACAAGTGTAGCTACACTTTACCATTTTTTCCCCTTTCA